>JAVLVB010000318.1:4843400-4862418 GCA_032876305.1 Orestias chungarensis | reverse complement strand
GATCTTTTTTGTCTGATCACTACTTTGTCGATGTGGAATCTTCCTGCATGAAAAAGGGGGAAAAGTGTATACACACACTGTGGTCATTGCCAGCAGATTCACCTTTTACTGACACACACGTACACAAAGTCACACACCTATGAAGTCCTGAGTCTGCCTATTTACTTTTCTTGTCGCACCTAGGATATCCTTTGAATCACCTAGGGAGATACATTATCTTTGTTTCAACAGAGAAAACGAATAGTGTGCTCCAGAACGGAAATAATTGCCGACTATGCTGCAATGTAGGCCTGAATGACAACAGTAATCGAACGACACAGCAAAAGACAAAGGTGGAAACTGTGCTGGGAAGGCTCAGGAAGGTCAAAGGGATGTGGACCACTTAATAAACCCAATCTTGCAATGTTCTTTGTCTACTTTTCTCAATTCTGTATAGGTCTTCTTTTACTCTTTATTGCTCTACTTATACAATTGTGTCAGTCATAAGTGCCTAAACTGCATTTAAACATGTGTGTTGCCTTGTTATGGATGCCATAGCCTGTCAGCAGAGGAGTGACCCATCAAGTTAAGAATGCTGAACCAGCCACTTCTCACGTCTATTAGTGCCCAGCAAGATGAAGCACCCATCTCACCAGGTTTTGTTGTGTTTCTTTTATACAGCCTATTCTCACTCCCTCACATTCTCTCTCTTTCTCTTTTCACAGTGACACTTTCATTGAAGGTCTTTCCTCTCTGACACTGCAGGTCTATAGTTTTCCTTCTCCAGCCCGTCTCTTGCTTCCTTTTTTAACTGATTCTTCTCTCCCTTATCCCTCCACACGCGTCTCTCATCACCCTCGATACACAGCATACATGTTTTTTCTAGGGAGTTATAAAAATAATACATGTTTGCACACATGTTGGGCTTTGTAAATTATTGAAATCTGTTTGCACGCTTGTTATTGATTGGGTTTAAAATACTGACAGAAAGAGGTTTTGCTTTCATGAGCTGATTACACTCTGATTTCTATTAATGGACCTTCAAATGTATCAGCAATGTATTACAGACCTATAGTTATTTGTAAAGTAAATTTTATAATGTATTTTATTAGTAAATTCCACAACTAAATAATACACACATGGTGTTACAGTACATTCTTTAGAAGTTAAAAATATTACGGTTTTAATAATGTTACCTATTTTATTAAAATATGAAACTTATTTGTATTTCTGTTTAATATCTGTATAAAAGGATAATTTAGGAATAGCATTAAGGTACTGTAATTCCTCTTCTACAGAGAGATAGAGAGAGAGAAGATGCGGGAGAGGATGGGGGAGAGAGACAGAAATACTGTCACAATGTGTGCATGAGAGACCAGAATCTTTAAAACAAGGTTTTTTCAACTTTCTCATCAACAAATCCTTTTAAAATATCATTAAAATATGGATTGATATTTTTACTTGTCACAATCCATAGTCCATAGCATACATTTTGGTGTTTTTTTTGCTCTTTCTGGAGGGGCATTGCTGTGTAACTCTATGCTTCAAACAGGCACACAAAACTTGGGTCACACCAGCACTCTTTTGCATCTCATTATAACACAGTAAACAGAGTAAACTGTTTTAGGGAAAATATGGCCCGCTTGTCAACAGTCTTAAAACTGTTGACTTGTGGGCAAATAGAGAAGTGGGCTGTAATAACGTTAATCAAATCCATCTCGATGGCTCTAGACCGAGGGTGGCTTGCATGGGTCCAACAGGGACTAGTTCCTCTGACCCCAGAAGGACTCTTTGATCCCCTCAGTTCAGCTTGTATCTTTGGCATTTCATAATTCCTTAACCTAGCACTCCCCTCCAATGAATGGGTTCCTGTTGTGACTGACCTCCTTCACCCCCCCCTCCCTCCTCTCTCAGACCGTCTGAGACTGCTAGAGATGGTAATCCATCATACAGAGCGAGGGAGGAGGTGACAGGGTGGTCGGCTGAAGTTTAGCCAGGAGCTGATACGGTTTTGAATCTAATGTCCCTGAAATTGATTCATACTCAGCCACGGTATTTCTGTGCCATTGTTCCTCAGTCAAACATCCATAATTTCTTAGGTAACTTTCTCACACACTGTTAAACACATTTATTCATGCAAACATTTGCCTTTACATGACACGATAAGGTGCACAATGGTGCTTGGTGTGAGATTTATCTTGGTAGAGGGTTAGAACTTGGCTAGGCCTGTGATGCTACCTGTTTATTTTGGGCAACAACTGTCACACCACACACTTCCGCGATCTGATGGATTTGCCCTAGTGAAAGCTGCAGCAAGTAGATAAGTGCACTAACACACTCAAAAATGCTTACGTTAAAGTCCTTTTGTGGCTGTTTTTCTAGTTGTGGAAACATTAAGGACTATATCTCCTTAAAGTGGCCCTCTGGGAACATAGAAGATGCAGCATTTCAGCTTCATTAGATTCTGAACTCAAATGTAAGCGGAAAAAGGAAGGCATGAGTCAGGGATTTGAGAGGAAATAAGAGACGAACAGCCAACCGACCATAAAAAGCTGGGCATTCTAAGCTTGAAAACGTGTTAGGCATCCGCAGTCAAAGCATATTTTGGTGTATGTCGATTTGTTTAATTACTATTTTTTTGCGTAGTATTTTTTGTAAATCCTAGATCGATTTCTTTTGGACAGATATTATGTTTTTCTTGGATTGCATTCACTGTGAGGGACACCTATCATTTCCCAAAGCTCTCAACAGCTGCAGAGGAGAGCTGAAACCTAATCATACGGTCTCCGCTGTCTCCATCTCCTCCTTTCTTTTCCTCTCTCTCTTCCGCTGTCCTTTCTCCTTCTCCTCTTCCACTCCCTCCCTTTCCTATTTCCTTTCCTGCTGTTTGAAAGTGATACTCAAAGTATTTTGGGGTTTTTCAAAAGTGAGCAGAGGCGAGATGATATGGAAGCACTTTTTGAGACAGCTGTGAATCTATGCCACTTTAAAGTTTGACCTTTCCATGACTGCACCGCTGCATCAAGCGGGTAAGAAAGCAGAGGAGGTTGTGGGTCTAGATATGTGTATAACTGACGGTGACCCTATTGGTTTCACAGCCAATGGCTTCCTATTTTGTGCTTCTTGTATATCCCAGCTGCCGGATCTGCCTGTGAGGGTTTTCTCCTGAGGCTCCTGAGGCCAAGCTAAATTTATTTAGTACATCAGAAATCAGGAACTTCTAAAGACTTTTAAAGAGCTCGGCTGTAAGGTTTGACTTGCAAACTATTTGTCTTTTAACGTTTTCACATTTTGGTTGTGTCACAAACATGCATTTACTTAAACGAGATTATTTTTGTTTTTTTTGATGTACCAAGACAAAGTAGTGGATCATTTTGAAGTGAAATAAAAAGTTTACATGTTTTTTACTTTGCTGCACATATATTCAGTCTTCTTTATTCTAAGCGGCTTTCCAAAAAAAAAAAAAAAAGACAGCCCAGTACAGCTTTCCTTTCATGTAACAGTAAGATTAAAATGGGGTTGTAATGTAATTAAAAGTTAAGATAGGACTGTAAAATACTACGTCTATGGAATAAACAGTGTAACCAGGTGTAGTGAGATGGCATCCCATTCGGAATGAAACTGGGAGCTATGGTATGTGTTACCACCTGCTTCTACAGCTGGCAGTATAATTAGCAGCCAGCTAGGCTGATTATTAACCAGCTAGCCAGACAGACCGGCACAGTGACAGACACTGCACATTGCCAGATATGAGCTTTTGCATTGGTTGGCAAGGAGGAGATCAGGGCAGCTGAATAGAACCCCCCACCCCATTCAAATGCTAAGTAGAATCTTATCTCATTGCCTCTTGCTGCTGCCCCTCATGCTTTACACTGTACAGGGCAAAGCCATTAACGAAAATGCAGGTGCTCCCTGTGTTTATCTCTGTTTCTCTGTGTGGGTGTGTTTGGGTTTAGATGGGTTTATGGAGAATTGAGTGCTTGTCTTTACATTCCTCTTCACTTGCCCTGTTGATTCAGAGGGGATATTGTTTGACGACTTTTTCCTTGAGTGAAATATTGAAGAATTTAATGTTTCACTGTTTGTTTTCAATAAATCCTCTTGATACATTAGTCTTACCAAAGTAACTCTAAACACAAGTGTGCACACCACCCAGCAAGGCAAAAATGAAGGCCATGAATCATCCTAAGTGTCGATGTAATTTAAGGGATTTGTCTTGGATTCTCCCAGATCTTCTCATTCAAAAGGAAATGAAATCTGATGACACTAAGTGATCACCAAAAGGTCTCTGTGTAATTGATGAGTGTACTCATTTGACTCCGCTGATCTTTAAAATTTATTAATGTTCTCCTGTTTCATGCACACAGTAAGACCCCCCCCCCCCAAAAAAAAATAAATAAAATAAATAACAGGACATATATTTGTGCTTCATATATGATGCGTATATGAAGCAGTTTTGGTATTTTGAACACGCATGTCTGCACAACTATTTGTCTTGATCATTCAAATCCATTTGTCTTTCATCCAATTGGCACAGTCAACACTTGCCCGTCAGAGGACTAAATGGCACAGTAAGGGTAAAAATACACCCCAAGACAGCACCTTGTAATGGAGCTGAAAGAACAGCTCAGTTTGCCAAAGTAAACCATGGCTTTACTCTGACTCTGAAATTTACATGTTCGCTTTGGCTACATCCTTAGTTTAAGGCTCCGTATGGTTTCCATGTGGAACAGCAACTTTGACACTGTGGCTCCTTTTGTTATAAAAAACCATTTCACCAAAAACAATCGGTATAAAGTTCTCCTTCAATTAGCTGGTTATGCTAATGTGTTATTAGTTCAATTGCTTGTTTTGGCAGTCATTCATACCTCACATTATAAAAAGTCTGCTACAATCCAAATATATTTTTCCAGCACTAAGCTGTTTTACTGTTCCTGGATAATGAAAAAAAAGTCTTTTGACCAGAAAGATTTAAATAACTTTCCTTACTATTATAACTGACTTTAAACAAAAGGAAGCCAACCTTAACGTTTAACTCCCCTCTGACTGGAGGAGGAGTGTTAAGCTATATTGTAATTCTGTCAGAAGCGTTGACCTTTTGTCAGTTCTTGATGTGACCTTCCATTGATTGACCATCATCTGACCCCCACTGCTTGAAAACTTAGCTACTTTCAGGTCCATCTTGCCAGTCTGGATAGTATCACTAGCATACACTGCTAATGGAGTTATGCTAGTGTTATTGGAAGACGAATGAAGGGAGAAATAGCAAGAGAAGGTAAGGTTATTCCTGTGTCAGAGGAAGAAAAGAACACAATTTAATTACAGACTAAAGGATATGAGCATCTGTCAGTTTATTCATTCTTATAGTGTTCAAATTCTTTTGTTACTTCTATAATCTCGATAATAGTTTTCAGTCATATTTAGTTCAGGCATCTTGACTTTTTTTTTTTTTAATCTAAACCTAAACACAGACTACAATCCATTTGTTAAATAACGGACCATATTGTGATGTTTACCTTTAACCACTTTATACTTAGACCTCTTTAACCATATTGCCCAAACTTCTAATCAATGACCACATTTCTTATGAAATTAGGTTTTTTATTAGAATTTGAAAATTCAACTGATTTGACTAGATTTGGTGGATTTTATTAGGCTGAATGAAGTGCACTGGAGTTGCTCTGCTCTATCCTTTGCAGCTTTTAGACTGCTAGTTTTCGATTTAAAAATATAAGAGTTCACCCTATATTCTACAAAAGAATTTGAAGTAATACAGCAGCTTTCAGCTCACCAATTGCTAAACCCCACCTCCTTCCAAATTTGAAACCCACGACTACTCCCTCCAGTACACAGTGGATTAAGGAGGTTATGTCGTTTTTTAAAGTTGAGAAGATGAGATATTCAATGAGAAGGAACTTTAGCAAATTCACTGTCATGTCAATTTTCACTGTTCTTAAAAACGCTATTCTACGTCCAAAGGTGTATTAATGCTGACACCATTGTATCATGAAGCACCCTCTTTGTTCTTGTATACACACATCAATAAAAATGTGAAACATTAAAAAAATTGGAATCCATTTATGCTAAAGGGTTTATGGTTTTTTGGGGAATACACATGGATACTGATGTTTTAGCAACGAGAGCTGTAATAAAAGCTAATATGAGATGCAAAAGACTGTTTAAAATGTCAATTTTACCCAGATGTTGCGATAATAGTGGCTCACAGCAGAAAGGCAAGAAACTAAAGCTTTATATTTTTTATTTATATATATTTATTTAATATATTATTGTTACTGAGGAGATTTGTTATCAGGTAAAGCTAATGTTGTCAGGTCAATGCTTTGCCAAGTCCCGATTATAGAAATAAGCTACAACATTATGATGGTCTTAAATAAAAAAATATGACTCATCTCTTAAGAAAGACACAGAAACCAAAACAAATCGGTATTCTCTCTCCCTGGCTCTATCTTTTCTCTCAAAGAGCAGGGGGAGGGTTGGCCCAAGAACATGGCATCATTAACTTCCTTGAGTGGCAGACGTTGGATGTGCTAAGCGCTGTCGTGTCCCACCCCCCTCCTGGGTGTCTCTCAACCCCCATCACTCCTTACTGTCATCCCTCATCTTCCATTTCCTTCCCAAAAAAAAGTCAACCACAGATTATTCACTTGATGCTCATGCAAGCATGAATAAGAGAATGTCCCTAGGGGATGCATATTCATTTTAATCATTGTGGGGTTGCCCATTGAATCATTATTTTTTTTTTTACCCTTTTTCATTTTATTGTAAACTCGTTTATACAAGTTTAACTCCTACATTGTTGTTGGGTTTATTAAGGTGGTATGCCTTGTACTCTTCGAACCTACACCAGCACACATTGTCAAGGTTTCTTGTTGTTATCACCACTGTGGCACGTGCTGGTGAGCTCCTTGTGCCACGACGCCCTTTCTCATTAATCAAGAGCTCGGCACTGCCTGAAGCCTCGACAGCCCGCAACCTGGTGGCCCAGTACTTCCCCCACCTGAACTAAAGGAGGGTTTCACCTTTATAAGCTCACTGGAAGATGGCAATGCAGCAATGACAGCTGCTGTTGGTCATTTCAAACCTCACTCTCTCAGTTGAAAGTCCTCCCTTCTCATATTCAGGGTTTTGGCTTTTGCTTGTCTCGGGTTCACAGGTTTTAAAGCACCAGGGCAAAGGTCACAGGGATTTGCCAGGTCGTCGCATTGACTCCTCAACAACATCAGCTGTCAAGGGAGTTGGCCAAGCATTACAGCAGCAGGCAAAGAGCTGGGTTAGCTAACCACTTCCTTCTGGAAAGCACAGGAAGCAAGGCACAGGAGGTTGTGTGTGTGTGGGGGGGATCTTTTGTTAAAAAAAATCTCTCACCATTTTGGTTTCAGTCTTTGTCTGGGGTTATGGGGGATGTGGTAGGGGGGTGTTTGCACTTTTATACGCCAATTGTTAATAGCTTGTTGGGGTCCAAGTCAAGCTTGTATTGTGGGGTGCAGTGGCATAGAGCAGTTCTGTGGTCTAGTTGTGTCATGACTATGTAGCTCAGCTGTCACTTGTCTCTAATTGGCTTAGCTCAGTGCACGAGTAGCACAAAGCTCAGTGACCCACCCACTCTCCTTCTATTTCCATCTTTCCCTCTTCTCTAGTTTTCCTCCCATATTTCAAACTAAGACAGTGGCGTGTACATTGTAGAATAATCCACTGGATAGTTTTTTTTTCTTAACACACTCTTTATCGACATAAATGTAGGTCTAATTGTCCACATATAGGTTTCAATTTAAGGCATGCACATTGTTGAAAACAGGGTATGTGAATGATTAGGAAGGCCACCAAGGGCAGCTTGATCTAAACGTGGTCACAGACCGGATTGATCCCAACCCTCAGGTCATCCCAGGGTCAGTACATGGACTGATAACATGATAATTTGGTCGATCTTTAGGGAGTAACCAATTGCAGCATGTCCACTTGCTATTGCACTCATTTACAGCTACAATTTACACCTACAATCTAAGCCAAGATTCAAGCATATATTAAATTTAACAAAACTGTAATTAGTCATTTTAAATCCTGTCAAAGATGGTGTTGTTTTTTTGGACAGTGCATAATTTACAACGTGTCACAGAGATTAAAGAAATGACCCTTTAGTCTACATCTCTGATGATGTTCTAATTTGATGTGGTGAACTTTCTTCACTGTAATTTTGAGACGCCCCATGTCCTTGGGGGTGTGGGCAGATAAAAAAACTCTAGGGGTGAGCTGATGGATGTGTGCAGTGGTTAATGTGTGCCTGTGGATGGACAGCAGTTGGTAGGAGTGGACAGATACATATGACTCCACGGCTGTTAAAGGGGGATGTACCGAATGATACATGGTAGGTTGCTGCATCGATGCTGTCTGACTATTGCCTTCTGGCCTTATAATGGCTGCAAATTCAATGGATGTCATGACGCAGTTGTGGAGGGCATGGTTGACAGCATGGTTTATGTGTTCTTTGGGTGGTTGTAATTCTATTTTGTGCCTTATGCAGAACATAACAAAGTGTTAAAGTAATTATTTTAGTTTTTATAGAAAAGTGGAACAACTGGTTGGTAATCCAACAATTATCTTTATAATCAGCTCCAACTGTTGACATGCCAGGCTGTCCTTCATGTTAGTCAGAAGAAAGAAATACGGTAAGGTACTTTTTCAGATTAATTGTATTTTCTTGTTCAGGATATGGAATAGGAACACTTTTGACACTTTAGCAGATTAGTCAGTCATTTAAGTGTTAAATGGGTATCCATGCACACAATGTTATACCTAGAAGCTATTAAGGCACCCCAGCTAACCTGACATTCAACATAGGCAACAATGTCATTAACTCTGTAAGTGTGTTGTTCCATCTTGGTGTGGCAATTATTACCAAAAATATGTGAAGGATTAAAAACTGAACACCAATTACTTTTTTTCTTTTATTTTTTATAGGTATTAACAGTTTGTTTTACAGCTTCTTCTACAGGGGGTGATTAACCGAAACTGATAAGAAATCAAATGTTTTATTACTATGTAGAAATATTTGCAATATTAGGATTATGTTATGCCTATTTTTGTTGATTTGGGTGGATATCAGTGTTTGTTTACGCCTGAATGTATACAAATTTGTATTTCTGCCTGTGTGACACTTTCTTTCCCTCTTTGTGTTACCAGGATGAGGTGAACTGTGGTGAATTGGGCTGTTTTGGTGTACTGACTTGGGGATCACATCTTAACAGCGAATAAAGCTGGAACTAATTCCTGCATATGTATTAGGCTTGTTGTAAGAAAGCACAGCTCTAAACCCACTTAAAATTCCGGGGGATACAAACAGGAATACACTAAGTGACATGAAACAGCTTCTTAGTTTTTCGGTAGGTTGTGGGAGGTCTAATTCTGGACCTGGACAATATTTTTGAAGGATTAATAACTACGAATGTAATTTACATGTGTCCGATACAATACCTTACAGGTGTAGGAAACTTTATACACTGTTTTGTGGGTTTTTGTGTTCAGTTATTCTACTTCAAAAATGCATTTCAAAAATAGATTTTGTCATTAAATATTTAATTCAAAAAAGAGAACATTTAGGTGATCTAGATTAATGGAAAGATTTGTGAACGAAACCATCCTAGAGTTAGACCTGTCGTCGCTGGGGTGGTGGTCCATTATTCAGCAATCACTCTAAACCTACTGCAAGAGCTACAAAGAAGTAGATATGTTGAAATTTTTAATGCAAGACTTTGATATAGACAATTAATTTGTTGTGCTAACATGGAAAAGTGAATAGCGTACATTGTTATGCCAGCCACTGTTTGTTACAGGTGCACCGGGGATCTGTGCTCTTCTTGGTCAGCTTGACTATGAAGATGTAGCTTATTGATAAGATCAGCCAAACAACCAGTTTCAGTTAAACCCCTTATCTCAATGTTCCCATCTCGCAACTAGCATAGAAAGGAGAAGGTTAAAGCGATAATGCTCCTTGAAGAAGAATGAGAGCAATCCATTCTTCTTAGCCCCCTTCTGCAGGTGTGAAATCCTTTAGTTGTGGACTGCATTTAAAAAGATTAGCTTGGAGTCAATATACATCAACAAAAATGTAAAGAAGGGACTCTTAAGAACAAGTCTGTTGCGTTATAGCACTGTTACGTCTCTGGTCCTTTTTGGTTTACAGTTCCACATTGTGTATGTGTGTGTATTTTAGAGTGGTTGAAACTCCACTGTTGCGATGAGCCAGTCTGAGCAGGGGGGATGCTGTCGTCTCTGTACCGTGTGAGAGCTGCGGGGAGCAGGCTAACGAGGTGTCCTGGCAGCTGACGGCTTTGTGCTGCTGCACGTGAGTGGCGATGCCACGCATAGGGTCCTGCAGAGAGCCCGGTCTGTTCTTTGTGTCTGCTCCTCTTCTCTGCCCATGACTTTAGGCTACAAACAATAAACTGTGCGAGAAAGCATTGTGGCTTCAGATGGGTAATGCATGGTGTCCGCCTCCACACCAGTGCCCTTCTCTCAAAACAGCAAAATAAGTTGGTGAGTTAGAAAGAGATTTAGAGGGATTCTGTTTTGTAGCTTTAGTAAATAAATGTATTTATACCTACAGCTTTGATTTATTGTCTTCTTTTTCTCAATAGAATATCCTTTTTCTTCTTGTTTTTATCACTCTGCAATCCTGCCACGTTATTCTATACTGAGCAATAATCCAGAGGGTAGCTAGGTTCATGTCGTCTGTTTACTGCTTGTATTTGCTCAGCCTCCCTTCTTCCTCTCTTTGCTCTTGTCTCTAATTTATGAACTGCACACTTGAGTAGGCCGAGTGCCTATTAAAACCAGCCCACTGTCTGTGTTTGTCCTGGCCTTTCTTGCTCCACAGGAAGCTCATCTAGAGCCTTCAGTACTTAATGCCGCTGCAGGAGGGAAGAAGGGAACATGGAGGCAGCTTTGGATCTTCTTCCCGCTGAAGAGGCTTCATGCTTCTTTTAAAAGGCCAAAGCCATTTGTCTTTGTTATTTTTTTTGTACTTCAGGGATTGGTTAGAGAGGAGAATGCAGCAAGAAATATGAAAGATAAGGGACATTTAGAGGATGCACAAATGCTGGCTGTTTTCTTATGTTGCATAGGCAGTCTTTGCTTATCTTGTTTCAATATTTGTGGAACTGTTTGGGTGGTATTTCAGTCAATTTTCTAAACTTACTACAGTATGTTTAAAAGATTAGATTTTAGATATGTGTCCAGTTCAATATTTACTCTTTTTTTATTTATTCAGGACTCAAAAAATCAATTCAAGTGAAAACCTTGCGTAAACAATGCAAATCTATCTAACAAATAGTTAAAACTAAAATCATATGTGTAAGTATTTCTAAATTTTCTAATGCAATCAACCGTTGCAAGGGAAACTTTGCCAATCAGCATACACATGATTGATTATCATTTAGCATGTAAATAGTACTGGGTTCATAGTAAGCATGTACAAGTTGTGAAAAAAGGAAGTAGCAGTCTTCATGGTGAAAATTCCTTTCAAAATGTCTAATTTTATTTTCAATAGAGTTGTGTAGATACAGAGATATCTTTTCATATTATAAAGAACCTAATGTAGAACCATGTTGGTGCAGATATGAGAAAATAAGAAAGTATTCAATTATTTTTGTCAGAAGCAGAAATAGACAAAAATTGAATCCAATCATATTTCCTATATGAATTATATGTATATAACCCAGACAAAAAGTGTATTTTGTGGATATTCCTACTGATAGCTGAGAGAATTATAGCTATGAAGCGGAATGAAAGAAGCCGATAATTCATAGCATAACAGACTGTAAGGAAATCTTATAATGGAACGAATGACAGCAACTTTACAACAGAGGATGTATATATTTCAACACAGATAGAAAAGTGTGACCAGATACCTGGGTGATTGAATAAGAGTTCTCGATTACTAAATTTGAAGTTGATACACACCCCATATTATATCTTTATCTTATTGGACTTGGTCTGCTTTTATGTTTTTTTTTCTTCATTTTTTTAGCTTTTTTAGATTGCTGCTTCACTTTTCTTCACCATAAATCTGTAGGAATACAAAATAAAATTTTTCGCAGCATTGAATTCGTAGGGCTTTAGGCAGTTGTCATATAACATACAAACAAGTATGTTGATTCTTATCAGTTGACATCAACATAAAATCTCCAAGACCTCTACTCTTATTTTGTATTTTTCAGTTTACGGCAGTTGTGTATGATTATCATTGTATATTTGTGCTGCACATACACAATAGACAGATTATTTCATTTGGTGAGAACAAGGCATAAGTATGTCATGCCATAGAAACGCACAGTATTCATGCACCCATCCTTCATGATTTTTGATCATTATTTGTCTCTCTTACACAGCCAAAGTGAGACAGACAAGTTTTTGGCTGTTTTAAGTAGCTTCTTACATTTTAGACCTTTCTCACTGAGACTTAAATAGTTTTGAGTCTCTCAGTAAAAACATTTACACTTAGAGATTAGTTTTTTTTCAGGCGTATTTAAACAGAAGCAAAAGCTGATGACGTAATATAGAGCTTATGGCATCTCAGAGCAACCACTCTTGCTATGATGCTTTAAAGTGCAGTACATCATTAGTTGTGCTTGCTCTTGTGAAAACAACCAACAGCCCAAAACTCTTGTAAAAGCGAGACACGCTCTGTATCTGTTAAAGCTTTGTCTTGTTCTGATGAAAAAATGTACACTAGTTTTTGCATCAACAAGCAGGGGAACAACATCGCTCCAATAATATTAGATGCAAGAACCACTTGCTGGGCTCAACTGTTCAACCGAGTGGGTCCACATTGTTGAAGTAATCGGATTTACCACAGAGAAACACAGGGCAAGAAAACCAAGATAGAAGGACCGAAATCACAGAAAGGTTAGAGTGGAATCCCAATGGACTACAAATCCCTTCTCTGAAATCTCATTGTTTGGAAGCCATGAAACAGGATTCCTGTAACAGGTCTCTGATCAGTGGTTGCTCTGCCCAAAGGACTCAATTAGACCAGAACAGACCCTTTCCGACCGAGCCTTTATTTTCCCTCCTTACTGCTCACAGCATGCTCCTACCTTTGCAGATAGGCTTTCTAATGCCCCAGAACTCTGGGCACACACTCACTGAGGAATCACATCACTAAACCTATTCCTCTCTCCTTTCATTTCAGTGTTATAAACCCACAATAGAATGTGTGCATGCTTGCATGGAGATGTGTGTGCATGTCCGTGGCAGTCCCTGTAACTTAATGTTTTAATTACTAGCATGCACACAGTAAACATATATAAAAAAAATAAAAAAAACACTGAAAGAAAATAGTGACTAAAACATCCCTGCACTAAGAAGCAGTACTCCTGACTTTAATTTCAGGCATTTTTCCCTCCATCTCTTGTGATTAGAGTGAATTATGATGATTTCTTGATTATAGTTTGGCCTTGCCTGTTAGAACACCACTTGTTTGAGCTCAGCTGTAGATGGCAATGGGAAGCAAATGTAATCCAATGGATCTGCAGAGTTAACTCTTTGCTGTGACAGTCAATAAATGGATTCTGCAGTTAGTTTTTGCAGAAATTGTTCATATTGTCTTCTTTTGACACTGGCAAATCACATCTAATGTCGGCGGGAGATACAAGTTTTAAATAGACATGGAGAGCTGGGTGTAAAAAAATCAGCACGTAAATTAATGTAGGTTTGATAATGAGTGTGGGCAAGTGTGACACAAAGGAACATCTACAGTCAGGTCAGTGATCTGGTTTCCTCAGCTTTCATGGTCTGCAAACACAATATGGCATCACAAATTCAGTTAATCAGTGATTCAGATGATACAAGCAGGATTGGCCTGGTTACTTTCATCATATGAAAGTCAATTATAAAATAATCTAAATAGTAAGATTCGTTCTTATAGATTTAATAAGTGACCCAGGCAGTGGCTGGGTGGTCAGAACCTTCAAAACAATGGCTAAAGGTCAATAGGGAAATGACGACCACATTACCAAGGCGTACTTGTAATGACTTCTGTTCAGTCTTGATAACGTCTGCTAATTATTTAATCAAAGACGGTGGTCCTCTACATACCCCTCCCACCTTGCCAGCTTTTGTCTGCTTCAATGACCAACAATTCGAAGGGTGAAACCGTAAAATCCCCCCTTATCTAACCAAGGGACACACCTGGTTTGGCTCCATGTACGCCAGCAGCAAGATGTTCAACATGTTAATTTTAGAAATTAATGCAAATGAAAGCATGCGCAGAAAAAAATACATGTATGGGGATAATGAAATATTACACAATTAATACACTTCATGCCATGTGTGGCATCCGTGCTGGTGAGTAGGTCGATGTAAAGACCCTCTGGGCTGGGCAGATGGGGAAAACAGAGCATTGACAAAGTGTCTCCACACCCTTTGGAGCCACGCTCGCATTGTGAGTAATACTCTGTTTTCACCATAATCAATTAGTAAGCCTTTATTAGCTAGGCCATTCATTATGCCTGCGTGTGACGGGACGGGACATGGCGCAGTGTTTGGCCCCGGGATGGGTACGTCCATGGGCGCTGATATAGGGCCGCTGCAATCCCTCTTGCATTTTAATAGGACACCACTGCAAACTCAAACAGGCATCAACGCAGCTTGGCTATATTCCTACACAGCCAGCCAAGTTAACATTATTCATTCAAGTTACAAGGGTAGATAAACATAATTTAAAAATTTTACACAGCTAAATATTCATTACACCATATTGTTCAGCCATTTGTGCTCATTTATTTTTCAACAAAAGATGCTACTTTCCAGCACGGCTGTTTATTATGCCTACAGTATATATTTGGGCATTGTTAAGACTGTGAAGCGCAAGCTGTTTTTGTGTTGGCTTTTAGCTCAATAACACACAGCTTCATGTCCGGAAAACATTTCCATTACTTTGTTTCTCACAGCTCGTGTGCATATTACAGTAGCTTGTAAGCTCGGCAAGGAGTCATTAATAGAGAGCAGATGTTAGCTGTGTTCTCTAGTGAAAAGGCTCTCATTGCTGGATTCGGGGTCTCTATAGTATGAGCTCCTCTTTTATGCAGCATATTTAAAACATAACACATTTTCTGGTAGTGTAGTCCTTTTATGACTCTGCATGTGTATAGGGCTTTGCAATGTCGTTTATACCAAAAATAAATACTATTCAGTTTTTTGTTTTTTTAAATAAATTAAAAATCCACAGCATGATGCTGTCGGAACAATGTGGTCGGGGGATGGATGGAGATCATTGCAGAGCAATATTGTAAGAAAAAGTGATAAATCAACACAGAATTTGGAGACTTGACTTCCATTAGGGAAACAATTCCAAACATTCAGCCAGGGCTCCAGTGGTTTAGATGTTATAATTAACTAATAAAAGTCCAAACTTAAATCAAACCTACGTGGAAAATCTTTTGTAAAAGTTACATTTTTAAGGGGACACATACTTAAAATAAAATATCATAATCAAATCAGGGCTGCACAGTGGATAGCACTGTTGCCATGCAGCAAGAAAGCTCTGGGTTCAATTCCACCTTGGGTCTTTGTGCATGGAGTTTGCATGTTCTCCATGTGCATCCATGGGTTCTCTCTAGGTACTCCTCCCACAGTCCAAAAACATGTGGGAGGAGGCTTATTGGGCACTTTAAATTGTCCTTAGGTGTGAGTGTGTGTGTGTGAGTGGTTGTTTGTCCTGTATGTCTCTGTGTTGCCCTGCTATGGGCTGGCGACCTCTCTCGCCCATTGTAAGCTGGAGATAGGCACCAGCAGACTCATGCGACCCCAAAAGGATTATGATTCCTGTTTAAAGATTGTATTTTCCCCTACACTTTACAACAATGTAAAGCCTTGTGGTGGTCTGTCAAACAAAATCCCACCCTAATTCATTGTTTTGGGTTTCAAAGAACACAAAATGTGAACAAAGTGAAGGGGTTTGAATACTTTTGCATGGAATAATATGTGAATGATTGTGGGCCATGGAGTTTTGTAGCACAGCTTCAGTCCACTCTCTATGTCTAATACAGAAATATGATGAGGGGCAGACAAAGATTAAAAGAGTAACATATTGAATAGCAGTATGATGGATGATGGCTGTTTGGAAATCAATTAAACAATAAAAAATTAATTCTGCCTGTGACATTGTCATTAGAGACCTGGTGGAAGTGAGGTAGGGCAGTAAAGAGATGCATCATTACTTATTTTTATAATCTTCAGCCTGAATTTAATCTGAATTTGAAGCACGCATTATGTCATGACACGGGGTCACAAAGTGTCAGAAAAATAATATGTTAGAGGAACTTAGCTTGGAGAGTGACTCTCCACTTGGGAGGGTTAAGTAGGGAATCGAAAGCATTTTCCATCTCGTAAGTCTTTGTGTTGCCTCATGCACAGATTAAAAGTCAAACAAAGGCAAAAAACAGCCCAAAGTCAAATAATTATCAAAGCGGCTCATATTAAGGAGTCGCTTAGCACTGCAGATATGGTCGTTAGCAGATGTGAATAACAGCTGCCATGCAGAGTGCCAACCTTTTTGATGCTGTCAGTATCTATTTGCTCCATATATGGGTAAATAACATGTTGTCTTTATTCATTCTCCTGCGCTTGGAACAGCAAAGACGTAATGGAATCTAATATAAAACACAATCACATTCCAGTGTGCAATTAGTTTGTAGCTTCACCTATTAACACTTACATATTAATAATGTCTCCTGGGATTTGCTGATTGGTGGTTGTGAGCCGAGTCATTATGAAAATGGGCCCTCGCCAACAGTTAACCATCCCTGTGGCAGCCACCGAGGCATTATGGATCTTCTGTGGTCCTGTGGCAAAGCCAACTAACTCCCCCCTCCATGGTGAAGGCCATCCTGATGTGCTGGCTCAGGGAGCGAAAGCACAGACGGTCAGGCAGAGACCTCTGCCAAGCAGGGCCATCGCTGCACAGTCCAATAACACTCTGTGTCTGCAAATATCTGCTTGGGGGGTGTCAGTGTGGATGGACTTCTAATCGGAGCTGGGAGTGGCTGCTAAATGGTTAAAGATGTACATTGTACAGATGGGAAATGAGGTTTATTCTTAACTGAACATATGTTTTAGGGGTGTATGTTTGTCTAGGGGGCTTGACATGGTCAGTGAAGGGCAGTTATGGGACCACAGAGAGGACATTTGTTGTTGCGCCTGCTGTTCATCCAAGAATGCTTAATGTTAGACAGGAGATTTTGTCTGTGGAAATGAGCTCTGCCCTTTGAGTAATGTCAGAGTAATATCGGGGGCTGCGAATTATACGCAGTTTGTATTGGCATGAGTTTCATACCCGCAGATGTTTAAAAAAGGATAATCTATCAAATTTCCATATTTTTCTATTTTTAAAACTCTTTCCTGAGATGGAAGAGAAAGTACTGGACTGTGATGATTTTTACTCCCTCAAACAAATATGCACTTTAGACAATAGAACACTAATTGGCTAAATAAATGAACTAAAAAAAACTAAAAAGCATTAAGTTAAAAAGTAATTATCTTGAATTCAAATAAGACTAGTATTTGTTTTGATAGCTTGGTCCTCTTACCTTGCAAGCCATGTTGCGTAATCACCTAAACAAAACAAACAGCTAAAAACTGAATATTGATAACTATGCTTGACAACTAAGTTGATTATGTTTTTATTGCATGAAACACTAAAAGGGGAATTATTCTAAAGCAGCAAACTGAGGCTGTAGATGTGAAGATAGCACATTTCTAAACACAAGTGTGCTGCCGTTGTGTTTAGAAAGGACCGGGTTTTCAGTGCGAAGGTAAATTGACATTATCAAAGGGTAAGAATTATACATATTTTTAGCATACTGTTTTTAATGTCCATGTCTAGAGATACTTTTCAGAGTTACCAGAATTTTTTTCTTGCTATATCTAGAATAAAGTAACTGAGCCTGTTGCACATGTTGTAGCTCTCTGCTGGCCAGCAGGATGGAAAAAAAGTTCAGGTGTGTTTATAGTCACTAAAGATGTCAGTTTAACTATTCAGAAATATTTGAATGAACGGTTGATTTGTTGAAACTAAAGAAGCACTTTACATCATTAGTACCAAGATAATTCAGAAACTACAAGGCACAATTAAGTTTGCAAGCGGTTTTATTTTTAGGTAAATATGCCCTGCTGTACACGTTTTTGTTTTAACCTAGTCTTGTAATACCAGGAAATATTTTATTATCATTAAAATTGTATACCAGTCTATGCTGAAGTTGTACTGAGGTGCGTGTTGTTGCTGTAGTGTCATAAACATACTAACAAGGCCCCTGACTTAATAAGAAAACTTGCAGCTTTTCTTCTGCTTGCCAGAGAGAGGCATCAACTCAGCCTGTCTATCTGTCTCTTAGGTGCACTTTTCTTTGTTACAAGGCAGCAAAAAACAGATTGGAGTTTTCTTTAAGCCAAAAAACCTGTCAGAGTCTTGACAGCTTCTGGACATATGCTCTGTTACAGTAAAAGAAAACTCCAGCTCCAGACTAGGAAATCTCTCTCTTGTCTCTATTAATCTTTCCCCATCATGTTTCATTTTTCTCTAAGGTTTATTTAAGTAATGCTTTTTTTTGTTTGTTTGTTTTAAACAGTTCAGGGAATTTGTTTTTTTGAGTATGAATGAGGGCTCTGTAATGCCTCTCTAGTTATGGGTGTGACTACTGGATCTAGACCTGCACTGAATGGGAATGAGACGAATGCTTGGGTGAAAATAAATTTCTAAAGGCCATGGTGCTTCATCACCAGCACAACACTGCCTGTCTAACTCCTGCTTGAATAACACCAGAATTATCACTCAGAAAGAGGAGAGTGCGATGAATACCTCCAGCTACTACACCCTGGGGACTCTGGCACTTACCAACATCCCTCACCCATCCCTGTCGCTTTGTAGTCTACACACACACACACACACACACACACACACACACACACACACACACACACACACACACACACACACACACACACACACACACACACACACACACAC
>JAVLVB010000318.1:4824417-4840235 GCA_032876305.1 Orestias chungarensis | reverse complement strand
TCTTTGGATGTTGCATGGGGAATTTCAGATCTCCTCAAAAAAAAAAAAAAAAAAAAAAAAGCCTATCTTTGACCATAGATTTGGAGCCCTATAGCAACAGGTAGTCTGTGGGGAGTTACACTGCTTGTGTTACTGCAGGCGGTGTCTATGTGCATAGAGCTAAAGGGTAGATGGAGGCAAAGAGAGTGTGTGCGCAACCAGAGTTAGCTTGTTCGGTAATGAATTTGCTCCTGCGGCCCTCTTTAAAGCATAATTACGCTCATAAAAGCTGGGAAGTCCTTTTTCAACCACTGAATTTGAGCTAAAACAAAGGCAGAGTGAAAAAACACCACAGCTCAACCCTCCACCTACATTCCCCCACCACAAATAATCACAATATTATTTTTATGCCCTCTTCTGTCTTTAGATTAAAAACTGGCTTTAGTGTGTGTTTTTTTTTTCACTTAGGAAATATTGGACTGTGGTAGTCAGTTATCAAATATAGATTTTAGACAAATGTGACCATAAATGTGTTCAGTGATCAAAGCAAATAAAAAGATCCCTTGATCAAAGGTTTCATCTTAACAGTGAATCTGACACATATTTAGGAGTGTCCTGTTTCGCTCATCTCAAATTCAGCCCCACGTTCCTCGTTGCTATCTGCTCCCCGTTCCATCTCTTTGATCTTCCTCCGTCACCTGCTATTTCCATGGGAAAAGGTCAAGGTTGTGTGTGAGCATTAGGTTTTATGTCCAGGCTTAGAAGGATGAGTGTGGCTAGAATACGGAAACGTAACAGAAGTGGACGCCCAGCTACACCGTACGTGGTTTAGCTGATGAAATGAGACTAAGTGAATTGGATCGCAATCAGAAAATGCACTTTTGGGCTAATGTGTTTAGACATACATGAATGAATATATTACTTTACAATTTGTCTTCAGCTTTTTTTTTGTTTTTTTTTTGTTCAACAAATTTATGCCTTAAATTTTCCTGTTTCCCAAACTGAAAAGTAGCTAAAGATGCATAGGCCCCTCGTCACCCGACTTATTGAATCTAAACACTTTAATTTATTTGACATATATTTAATATTCTATGGCCGTACACATTTGCCGTGTTTTTCTTTAACAGTTTTGGTTGTTTGAGTTGTTCTTGTTTTAAATTTTTACAGGTGTTAACCTTTACAATTCCCGTTCCAGTGTCATCCCAATATTTTTAAGATTGGGCGAGGGAAACTGGCATATAGTTTATGTTATATGTATGCTCCAGAGAAATAAAACAGCTTAAATTATCAGGTACTGTGACAGTTTCTGAGTGAGAAATTAATCATTCAACAGTACAACCTTAGGACTAAACGTTAATCATGGGTCCATAGAACAAGTCATATATCTTTTAGATATTTCTACCTTATCTTATTGGTAAAATTGCTTAAACTCTTTTGTTCACAGACTTTTCACTTTAATTACTGCAGAGATCTTATTTTTTATTTTTATTTTTTTTAATTTGAGATCCGCTCCACCTCCTTTCTTTTGATTGTGCCCTCCATCCCAAACAGTCTCCCATCAATTCAACATAATAAACAGTTGCAGCGTTCTGTTTTTCTCAGCAAAGCCTTTGTTCCCCCCCCAGGATTTATTTTCTGCCCACAGTATTTTTAGGGTCTTAATCTCCCTCTGTTTGATAACTACCATCTAATTAAAGGGAAGCGAAGCCAAGCAGGTGACAGAGAGAGATGGAGCTGTGTGGCACCTCCAGTCTCAGTCTCTTCTCTCCTTTCAGCTTTGCACACTTTTAATATTTTAACACTTGAATATGTATATTTTTTTGTTTGATCCTGTACAAATAAAATGTCGATTTAGATTAGTTTAATGTGCAGGTTGTAACATTTTTAATAGAGATGCACCAATAACAATTTTGTTGTTGATTTATTTTATTTTGTTTTATTATTTTTTACCTGCCAATAAATATTTTCCATTTCCAACGTCTTTTTAAAATGTTAGGCTGGGGTCATGCTGAAAAGGACACAATAGAATTACTTTTTCACCTTTTTTTTGTAGGATTCCTCTTATCTTCTTTCGCTCTTGCCCTCTCCTTATATAGAGCTTTAAAGATCCAAAAACATATGATAACATGCCTTTGAAAATACAGTTTATTTTTAAATAGCGTCTTACCTCTTTGCACATTCTGTCTTTTTTTTAAATACTTGCATTAGAAATGGCTATGTTTTAGACTTCGTCCTGTGATAACAGTGTTTTATGGTCTAAACTTAGATATGCATCATATATCACCAGGATTTTAGTCAATACTGGATAATAGTATTAAAAATCATTGTATTTTAAAATTGAAATGGTGGCATGCGTGTCTAAGAGGAGACAATGACAAATGTCACAGATGACAATAAGTTTGTCACAGCTGAGATGTGCCCTTTTATCCAGTCCCTTAGCTCTCCTCAAAGGTTTCAACCTGCACATCCATATGCATGTTGCTACACATGAAACACAATTTGTTGCATGTAGCATACTGCTTCCTTGGTACTTTGTCAGACAGCACAATCTTATTTTTATTTTTTTTTGCCCATAAGGCCATGGAGACAGAACAGGGACACAGTGATCCCCAGGGTAGACTCATGAACTGCTGGGGTTGTGGGTCAACTGGGTTGAGTAGTTGCTTTAGACTTTCGTCAACAGAATCACCATCAAACAAAGCTGTTTTGCTAGAATTTACAGGGAATGTGTAACAGTATGTAACAACCTAAAAATTAAATGCTTGGTACAGAAACCTGGTGGCTCCAGGAACCACGGCTACCCTCTGCAAAACTGAATTTTAGCTTTTTATTTTATTTTTTACTTCACTTACTATCAAACACTTTTAGGTTAAAAGCTGTTTTTTGACATATTAAGATCAATACAATCCTTAGATTAGAAACATTTTCAAACTGATTAGTAATGATGTATCTATGATTTTAATTGATTTTCTTGCAAAGTGCCTTAAGATGACATCTGTTGTAAATTGACGCTATATAAATAAACTGATTTTTGATTACATCTTCCGTAAAAATCATTAAGGGGAAAATCGTCCTATATATTTCTATTATAACCAGTAAGAGATGTGTGCCTCATTATTGCATCATATTTATACCCCAGGGAACCAATGAATTTAAGGTTACATGTTTTAAAGTTTCTGGTCACACTGGGATTCCTACTCATAAAAAAAGTCTATGTTAACAAAATGATTTAGTAACAAGGTTTGTAGGAATATTAGGCCACTTGTGTTTTTGTTAAAAGGCCTCTTAAGAGGTAACTCTGTATCAACAATTATGATAAGGCATACATTAGATCTGTATGACTTGAGGATAGCTAGTTAGCAAATGTGTGTTTTGAATAAAAAAACAAAAACATATTGCATCCGTAGGCTAAAGTCTGTAATTGTTTTGAAGAAATGTCTTCTTTTTTTGGCATTAAGTTTATTTCGCTTATGCGCTTTGCTCTTAGGTTGTAGAACAAACCTCCCTAAGCACAACCAAAATCAACTGTCATAGCATGGATTGGTGTCCATTAATCATTAGTGGAAAAAGGGATATCTCCCTCTAAGCTGTTATCTAGAAAAGTTGATTTATTGGCCAATGTTGTAATAGTTCCCTTTTGTCAAGCTATTCTTAGCAAATTCCTTTCAAATTATGTTTTTGTACAGTTATTTTACACTGTGCTTTGGTGATAATGAAAAGTTGAAAATGAGAAGTGCATCTGCAATACTTAATTAATCTTAATTGCACTGAGAAAAAACGCCGGCCGGCATGATCACCGCGTTTTTCGAAACGATTCTTGCCTCAACAATATTGCGCAAAGCCAATTTTTTCCCGTCTTCTCTGGCTTGATGAAATGCACTTTTCTTCCATATCTGTTTCTTATCCACTCTGTTCCGCCACACACTCTCCTCTACGGTTGAGGGAAAGCTTTCGAAGGCTGCCAGAGCAAACCAGTCATATGCTGGCAGTCTATTTGCTGTTGTTGGTGGGGGATGAGTAATGACTGTACCACTGTCCTTATCACCAGTCCACACACCTGCACTCCTGCCATCACCACACACTTAATTGCCCCCCCCCCCCACGTCACACCCCCACTACTCCTTCCTGACTGGATATCTGCTTATGTTCCACATTCCTGCGTAGAGGCCCACTGTCCATTATTGAAATGAGATTAAGGGATTTATTGCTATGGTGAAGCCAGAAAAGTAGAGACCAACATTTCTGAGAGGAATGAGAATACTGTCATGTTTATGAGGAAAGTGTTGTGTGTTTCAGGCGATTCAGGACTAATCGGTTGCATTGGGAGAGGGAAAAACCAAAACTTTCTGGGTTTATGGATTTACTTTAATTCAGGGTAAGTGCAGCAAAGGGAAAGCAAAAAAACAAAGCTAAGAGACACTGAAAGGAGCAATGCTGTACAAATGAAATGAGATGGACAAACTAAGAGTGAGTATTATAACAAGATGTAATAGAAATAAATTAATGTCTCTGTGCAAGAGGTTTAGACGGGGTCTGCAGTGTTTACCTTGTTTTCTGTGTGGCTATAAAACTTTTTTCTTTGCTGTGTAGTACAGATGTATTATTTAGACTTTTTAGGGATTTTTTTGTATATATAGATTGATTTTTGTAAACCTCTGAAGAGCACTTCATGAATTGAAAATGTTACCATGTAAGTAAGCGTCGCTCACGTTGTGTATATGAGAGAGAAGTAAGTGTAAACCATTTGTTATTTGACCCTAATACAACTTCTACAAATATTGATGTATCAGTGCAATAAAAAAAACAAAATGACAGCTTTTTTTTTAGACTGTCTTATCACAGATTAGGGAGATGCAGAGCAAAAAACCCTATTCCAACTTCATTTATTCCATCTCCTCTTACCAGAATAGATACAAAGTTGAATTTTAAATGTACTATTAATCATTATTTATGCCAGAACAGATTCACTATGTTCGCATTACAGTCAAAAGAGATTTCCATCAACCTGAAAAGGTAAGATCAGCAAGTAGGAACCACCTGCAGGTTTTCGTTCAGACCCTTACAAAACAAGTTTTCTTTTGAGTTGTTGAACGGTAATTTTGGGGCAATTTCAAATCCCGTGGTTGTTGATTGCTCAAGGCCACTGCTCCTCTGTAATAGCCTTGTCTCAGTCACTGGAGGACAAGTAAACTGTCTTCTATCAAACCTCAAGGTTTCACAAAATAACTCTCTGAGGAGATCATGATCGTACCCTGTTTTTTAAGTGAGAAAGAAGTGCCAGTACTCCAGAAAGATGGGTAATACTTTTACATAGATCTGTCTATTGATCCATAGATAAATAGTTGTATTGAACATAAATTACGAACAAAAACAAGAACAAAGCCAAATTACAAATAAAATCCACACGAGCAAAATTCAGGGCATTGTCAAGCCAGTTTTATTTCCTTCAAAGCCATATGGTGTCAATGTAGACATAAAAAATAAGTCTAAAAATTAAAGCTATAACATAAATACTCCTTAAAAACACAATGAAGTGAGAATTAACCTTTAGACTGAAGGCTTTAATAAGCTTTTTACTGTTATTGTTTCCTTCTGTGAAGTACATTTTTTCAGTATTAGGTCTGGCTTCAACAAACCCATGGCCAGTACGCTGAGGGCTAAAATTTAGAAGTGCCCATCTTTTTCACCAAAATTTGCATTTTTTATTTATTTTTTCCCAAAAAAAAAAAATATATTGATTGATAAGTCCCATTTTCTTCTTATTTGCTTTATCCATTCAATTGTCAAATCTAGTACCATCACATCATGAAAACAAACGATCAGAATTGAAGGAATACAACAGTTGTATGTAAATAATGTTTTATCAATTTATATTTATACTGAATCCATATCCTTTAGTAGTAGTTTAAATGTTTTTAAAGATTTAAGAAAGTAGAGTATTGTAGCAAAGACATGAGGCACGCATAAACGTGACTTCACCTGTTAACTGTATTGCAGACATTCCTCTTAAACTTA
Source organism: Orestias chungarensis (assembly GCA_032876305.1). Lineage (NCBI taxonomy): Eukaryota > Metazoa > Chordata > Actinopteri > Cyprinodontiformes > Cyprinodontidae > Orestias > Orestias chungarensis. The sequence goes on along the minus strand of JAVLVB010000318.1, from coordinate 4,834,241 downwards.
AGCAGTGGCGGCTCTATTATCTATTGAAATCAATTGAAGAGTGTCCACCCCCTCTTTGTGAATACCCCCGAGACATTCTCAATATGGGCTCCAGCTGGAGATGGTAGCCACTTTCTTGTCCTGCAACCAGTCCGCAAGTCCCTACATGTTCCTATTGGGAACTCCTCCCCCTCCCCAGTGATAAATTTCCACCAGTCTACCGGATGACACTAAATTTTTCATCATTAATCTAGGCCATTATGAGGCTGTTTCCCCGGCATTGATCTCCAGACCAGTCCAGCTGATGCAGCCCCTTCAGGTTAAGTGTGGATAGTGAGGGGAGAGAGGGGGGCTAGGTACTGGAAGAACTGGGAGACAGCCAGACTGTCCAGTCAAGTGCAAAGCAAAGAAAACCTATAGAAAGCACAGTGTGGTGTTTCTCGTGCATGTTAAGCACAGTTTGGTGAAATATTTTCAGGATTATTTTCATATCTGCTCACAATGTTAAATTCTGTTGAGAAATAGCCTTGGTTAATTTTGTCTTTCTGTTTTTTTTTTCCGTTTTCAAATTATTCCTAATACACCAGTTACATAGATAGTTACCTTCCATTTTAATGCGTTTTAGCTACATACTCTACATTAATGCACCACTGGGCTCCTTTTTGCAACCCAGTCTGTTTTTGTCTTAATTTCATTGCTTCCTTTTCTCAATTGGCTTCCCTGTTATTCTTTCCCCGTCTGGTCTAGTTGAGATTGGCCTGCTGTTGCACGCTCCCACAATTCCAGAAAGTGAGATGAACAGAACACATTATATCTCACTGGGGAAAGATGTAGAGCAGGAAGATTTACCTTTGTTTTTTCTCTTTTTTTTTTCTTTTTTTTTTACAAATGATATCAAATCAGGCTCAGGAAAGTCTTTCGACTGTGAAATTACTCGTCATTCGGCTCCTTCTTGTATCTGCTCACTGAAAGGAAACTATGGGGATGGGTTACATGGTAGTAATAGTGGGGGTAAAGAAACGTAGATGATATTTGGCTCAGCATGTGTTTCCTGCCTCAGGTTTTTTGCTTGTCATCAGTCAGTAAAGACATTCTTGTCATGACTGACACTTTGCACAAACATGGGTATCTTTTCCTTCTTTTTAGTTGTTTCTTGGATAATTGCTCATTCAGCGTAATAATAGCTGTGATAAGTATTCTGAGAAACTTAACATAAAAAAACATGCAGAAAAGATCAGAAAGTTAGGTCTATAATAAAGCTATATGTTGTCTGTAGAGTTTTCACAGACGAGTCATCGCTGGTGCTGTGACAGCCACCCTGGCCTGAGCGTTGGGGTTGCAAGGCTGTGTGGGTCAGATGGATGAGGTAATTACTCGGATCAGTGAGCATGAAGGTGGGGCCATGGACCACTGTCATCACCAGGCTAACAGCTGGAGGCAAAAGCCCCTTCAACAGCTGGCTCATTACAAGCATGCTCACGCACAAGCAGATGCGCTCAGTCCTGGAGAATTACTCTCACCTGTGCAAAACAAACATGCGTTCAGTGCCAAAGCTGGGCGGCTATCTTACTTTTTCTGTTTGCTACGATCAAAACAACACGCACACGAAAAGATCGCTCTACATTCTCGCTAAGCCTGTATCAGAATGTTGACATCCCCCATCTCCTCATGTCTCGTCAAGTGTTTTTGAGCTGTTGACATTGCTGTCTCGCTCCTTTATCCTCGTATCTGAAGAAAATGGAGACATTAATGGAGTGCGGAGTCCTACTGTGTGAGTTATTACGCTGCTCTTTCCCTAATGGAGAAAAATTTAATTATCAGCTAATTTGCCAGGTTGTCTCTGGTGACATGAAGTTCCCCATAGTGTCGACTCCCATTAAAATGCTCTGCTTTGACTTCGTTTTTGCAGACAGAGGGAGCAAAAAAGAATTGAGGCAGACAATATACACTCCTGAACCCTTTTGTCTTTACGACACTTGCCAGCACATTTAAACAGCACAAGTACAGTTTTGCCTTTACTGGAGGACAAATCAGCATCTAGGAAACACATTTTAACACATGAACAATTATTTCTTAATCAAAAACTGGAAATGGGAATACAATAAAACACTGTTACAAAAAGGTCTATTTTTTTAGTTTTGGTTTTTTTCCAGTGTAAATGAGTCTGGATCAAAAACTGCTCGAAATATTTATGTCAGTTATTTTGTGTCCAATTTCTTGCATTTTATGTTTTTTTGGCCAGCTGGTATCAGGTTTAGTCAGTTTAGATATTAGTTTCATTGAGAATAGGAAATGAGAACATATAAATACATAAATTAATTATTTTTTGTTGTCTGGGCTTCATGATCTAAGCAGTGATTAATTATTTATGCTTGGAGCAGTATAGCAACAGCGTGCAAAAAATGTAACTCTAGATTTAGCATCATATACCATATAAGCATCCGATAATAAGAATTGGTTCAGTTAGCACTGCTTGCATTACAAAGTGTGTAGTATTTTCATCCTTTCTTGTATATGTGCAAATTATTGTTCTCTCTCACTCTCTTGCAGCCTGAACTTACCGAAAACAAGGCATGTCAATGAAAAATGTTTGCTTTTATAAATCTTCATACATCTTTGTACCAAAAGTCTTCTAATGCAAAACACAATCTGCTTTTTAAAACCTTATTTTTCTCAAATGTACATATATTAAGACTGATCTTGATCTTCATTTTTTGTAGTTAAATTGGAAATTTATCAAATTTGATTATGATATTGTCTTTTTATTCTATTCACTTTAAAGTTTCGAGACTTCATGCCTATAGATATTGCTATCCGAAATCTATAAACAAAAAGCAAATCCACACTGTATACCTCTTATTAATGGACATGCAGTAAATCTTCACAGTGGTACTCTTATTGCTATCAGCTAATGTTTCATATTCATCTGCCTGTCTCTGCAAGTAACCACTGGGTATAATAATAGTCTGCAGTAGAGACGTTTCACCTCCACAGATAATGTGGATGACATCCAGCGGGACCATTAAAACAATGTGTTACGATTGGTTGTCTTAAGCAGTGAAAGGGATTGATTTCCATTTATCCCCCATTAAATCCACTGACATCTGGCATACCTTTTCCATTATGTTTCCAGATTTCCTTTTTTGTTTTCTGTTGAAATATTTAAAGGTATCTTTTGTTTCCATACTTCTACTACCCTGTCAAAACAAGCTTGCCATGATTTTAAATTTTCTTCCATTGAATGTGCAGGATTCTTTGAGAGTTAAAATTGAATCAGCTAATATTGTATGATTAGATGTCGTGATTGCTTTTTATTCTTGTTGTGGAAGTGCAATGTTATACATCTGTTCATATACGCTGTCTTTGAATAGGCGTATTGATGCAGCCTTTGTGTTTTTGCATGTTAGATCTCTATGGCAAGTGTTAATAAAACTGAGGAAGCAAATAAAAACTACATGATAATCATCCTACTACAGCCCACACAAAACCTTTTCAAAGAAAAGACCCCACCTTTCTTTGTGCAAACATTCGTCATTTGTTGGTTCTTCTGGGTGTGGGTTGCCCTTTTGCTGTGCAAAAAAATGTATAGAAAAAAAAAATGAACACAAGAAGTATCATATTAAATAATGTCTAGAACTGTTTAATATCACATTTTTAAATCATCTCTATATTAGGGTTGTCCTGATCAGATCATATGTATGAGATCCTAAATCAGGTTTCTATTAAGGGAACTTTGTTTCTTCCACTTTTGTTCACATACTGCTAATTTTACTCTACCCCTAAAGGAGGAAATAAGGCAGATTGTAAATTAGCTTCTGTGGTCGTGCTAAAACAGGTTCCTTTGTGTATATTGATGTTTATTAGGGTATATTTACAAGTAGCTTATAAAATAGACAGTTTTAAACGCATTTAGAAGAGGTCTGAAATATTCACAGATGTTAGCAATTAGAAAAAACCTTTTTCCCTAGAGGAAGATGTTTATTAAATTGTGTAGTCATTTCGGGTCAAGTCAGATAAAGTCTTTACAAACAAATTATAAATGACCTTGTTTATGCTGAAAGTTGGCTAAAAACCCTAGAATGTCACAATACTAATGTAGACAATACCAATATTGATGAAATAGCTTTTATTTATTTATTTTGTATTTCTCAATAACAGTTATTATGCTGAAAATGATGATCTACGGTCACTGGCTTCAATTGGAATGTTTTAGTGGCTCTTACTGAATTTGGCCTCAGGCTCTATCAAAAGAGGTGTAAATATATGGGTCAGATGTGAAAAGTGTTTGGCCAGCCCTAAACCCCACCCCCCCACACACCCAATCCCCTCGCCCCTTGCTCCCTCAACCGTTAGAACAAATATCACACAGCTTTTTATCCATGCATGTTTTGTCCACACCACAATATCTTATCAGCTGAAAATCCACACTAGCCAAATCAATTAGACCCCATGGATATCTGTGGATCAGCAGTGTGAAAGTATCAACATCCCCCCTGCTCCTCCAGAGAACAGCCAAATTAATAACTCTAAGTGGATAATGCCCTCATTCCTATCGACATCAAAATAGAATTTTTGCAAGCAGCTGAAATTTAGTGGGGGGTGCGATTCACCACTGCTGTCAGCAATACAGGAATTTGCTTTGATAGCTGGGTGTCCTAGGGTCCTGCTTTTCACATTAGAAATTTAAAATGCTAATTCTCAACAGTGTCTAATTGGCCGGGGAGTGGGGGGTTAGTAGAAGTGGTCCTGGAGCAGTTTCATTTTCTACACTTTCTCTTTTGGCAGTAATTCTCTAATAAGTGGTTATGTTGAACAAAAAGGATATCAGCATGATAGAAATAATCCAGGCCCACCTGTTAGACCTTAGGAACAGGCATGCACTCACCTTAGGACTCTCTAGTCGCTAAGAACAGTAGTTGCTTCCATAAGTTGTCACCAATGTCTGCAGTAACACAGGACTTTCTGAGAAATAATAATAATAATGTATACTTTATTGATCCCGTAGGAAATTGTTTTTGGTGTAAACCACACCGAGGCAGCCATTTTGCAGGCGCCAGGTAGGCAGTAGTGCAAGGAGTCTTGCCTAAGGACCCACACTGGATGCTATGGTGTATTTTTGCCCTGGGCTGGATTCAAACCCATGAGCTTTGGATTGGCTATCCAGACGATAAAATGGCTAGAGGAGTCTAAAATATCAACCTTGAGAAAGTTGGTGTCTGTGCCGCAGATAATTCATATCTTATTTTGTCCACCATGGGCCGTCTACAGTGAAAACAGAGACATGGTGCCAATATTAAGTCACATGCCTGGCATCGTATTGCAGTACCAATGGCTTTTTCTGTGTTTAAAAGCATGCTCAAAAAGTATATAATTAAATGAAATATTACATTTAAAGTATTCAGCACTTCTTTAATGTATTGTCAACAATTTATTTTTGGTAGCCTGGCTCTGATGAGCTCTTTTGTTAAGATAAGTACTTTCTATGTAGAATGATTTATTAGAACGGGATACTTCAGAACAGATGTCTTCTACCGGGGGTCTGCGACCCCTAAAGGGTACGTGGAGGTACTGCTTGGGGGTCGCGAAAGTTTTGGTTGATTAGACTTTTTTTGTTATATTCCCCCCAGCAATTTTTTCCACTAATTGAAATGTCTTTAGATACACATTAACATGAATTCAACACACTGTAGCAACATGAATATATGAACCTGTGTATTGTTTATCTTAGTATTGAATGCACATTAACAAGGTACATTTACACGTAGCACTATAGGACCAGTTTGATATAACACAATTTCATACAATATATATGTTCAAGGCGTCGTCGCTCCATTTCGCCATGAGTTTGGGGGTCCTTGGCCTGGAAAACGTTGAAGACCCCTGCTTTAGAAGGTTATCTGTACTGTAGTTGCCAAGGTATTTGAGTCATAATTTACTTTCTAAAATAAGATGTGTTCAACTGAGTCATGACAATCTGTGTTCTATCTGCTATTTTCTGGTTTCTTTCCTTTCTTTCTAAGGTTAGGCGTCTTGATTGCTTCATCCATTTACGCATTTTTTTCCCATTTTTTTCCTTTTTTTCCAATTATTCTGATTGTTCTGTGTGATCCTTTTGTCCTTCTACATTTGATTCATCAGTTAACTCCTTTTCAACTTGAGTGGATAGTCAGATTAAGTAGTTCTTGTCATTGTTTGTCTCCAGTATGTCATCTACAATGGCCCTTAAAACTGTCAAGTAAAGGCAGCAGAGACATGGACACAGAGGGCATTGCCCTTATGTTTAATGTCAGCTGTAAATGGATGAACGAAGGTTTGCAACTAGGGGTATGACGATAGACAATTATTGGGTTCACGAAACCAAGGTGAGACAAGTTTTTAATAATGCTTTAAGAAAAAAAAAAATCCTAATCTTCTGAAGAGAGCTTTTATGAATGAAAAATAGTTGTAAAGGATCTGTAATCAGTGTAAAACATACCCGTCCACCTTTGACTTGTCTATATATTGATGTTTTTAGAGTTGTCTAATGTTCAAAAAGAGCTCTGAAAAGGCTGTCGCTTGCGTGTTCACAAGTAAAACAAAGATTTATTTTGATAACTAATTCAGGTCTGACCAACTAATCCATTGTATGATAAAACTGTGTAAACTTTGCTGCCTTTTCTTATAGGTAATATGTGAAGGATATGCAAAATTTAGTGCTGTTACAGGTTTTGTGTTTGTAAAAGTAGTCAGAAGGAGATCATGACAAAACAATGAACAGCGGCACATAAAATAAATGCCACTTCTGGATTCGCTGCTTTTGCAAAAACCACCAAGGTACCATTGCATCCATATATATCACCTTCGCCAGTGGCATTTTCTTTTACATATTTTGGGCATCCTCTACAAAACATTCCCGACTTGGTAAATCGACACATAACAAACTGGAACTCTAGTGTATTTCTACCTTAGTATGGGGGAAAGACGACAACTGAACCACAGGAACAAAATACACCCTTTTAAATTAGGATTATATATGTTTGGCATTTTAATTTAAACATCAAACCTCAAAACAAGCTGTTGTGAAATAAGCTGATTATCTACTAATTTTCAGCTTTGGATGTCTTTTACTTTTTAAGTCTATGTCGCTCAACAGTGGAACATGAGGTTACTGAGGTCTCCAGATATCTGATACAAGGGTAGATGGGGTCAGGTAATCCACTGGCCTTCTTGCAAACACTCTTTCATGCTAGACTGATTTTCAATAAATAAGAAATGGTTTCTCTTCAACACAATATTAACTTGATCTCTCCAGAGACAAGTGTTGGCTACCTGCTGGCCTCTAGGCCATTCTTCTAAGGGTACGCACATACAAAGTATTTAAGTATTAGATGAGAAACACATCAAGAGGGACTACAATTCAGGAAAGCAGTGGTAGGAGCAAACACATCTACATTTGTTTTTATTTCAACAACTTTCAACAACAAAGCGGTAACTTTCAACCTACTTTCTGCTTTTATATGATGCCATGTGCACTTTTCTCTGGGACAATCTATTGGTCACAGTCTCGATGTAAAGCGGTTATGCACTGTGTAAGCGCCATTCCAAGCTATCAGTGTGAATCTCAGTTTTTATTCCGTCAGCCCCAAATATTAACATTCCAGCTCAGATGTTCCAAATTATATTGAGGATAATACAAGATAAAATATTGTGCTGGAGACACAAAGAGTAATTGCAAATGGTAGTTTTAGAATGGCCTCATTCTGGAAATGAGAATGAGGGTGACAGAAAATATTTCAATTCTTTATCTTAAGCTTTCATTAATGCGGGTTTAATGGAAAAGATTCTGTGGGAGGAATACTAATTACCCTCGTTCGCTTTTCACACAACGAAAAGTGGAGGGCATTTCCACTAGTACAAAAATGATTCTTATAATAACCTGTACTTTCCAACGGGCAGATTCAATTGGCTTGTTGTATGATAATGCTGCCCTCAATTTAGTCCCTGTTGACCAATTTAGCTGCTTTTTTGTGTGAATCTTTCATATTTGAGGCTTTCTTTGACCTATAGTGACTCAATATGTTTAATGTTGCACTAATTTGTAAGTAACAAAGCTACAAAACCCTCATTATACATATTTTATTTGAATCTCCGCAGGGGTTGATATGGACAGAAAATGTTTGAGAACTTGAATTTCTCTATCTCCAGAGGAATGCAGAGTAGATGCACTATTGTTCACAGTGTGGAACTTGTCTATAATTTACGGCATCTTCCCTCCACCTCTTTCACTAATGGATGGGGGTGTACTTGGAAATCTGGTAGGGGATGCTGAGATATGCTCCAGGAGTGCCTCTTAAAGGCGTTCCTCCTACCTCTGCAACAGTCAACAAAACCCAGTTCAATTTGGGGAGCTTGTCTAGACCATGCACTGAAAGCTGGGCTATGCTTTTTTACGGAGAACAGATCTCGCAGGAATAGACTTGTGGGAGGGATAAAGGGAGATTGGGAGAGTAGGGGTGTACATTGTAGACCGTGCACAGATCATTACCATCTCCTGTAGCTCCAGGGCTTGTCATTCTGAAGGGAGGCAGATTGAAGGACTAATGGAAGCTGGGGTGATGCTGTGTGGAGTAATTTAGTGCAAGAGGAGGCATGGTGGTCGAGAGAGAAACAGGAGAAAAAGAATATAATCCTCACCATGAAAGAGAGGGATGTATATACCGTTTTACCTCAGTGCATAGGAGCACCTTTGATTCATTTAGGAGAGGTGCACAGCTTAGAGAATGATGGGGGTCACTGCGGCCCTGAGGCTACATTGAAAATGGCTATCTTTCGCTATGTAGTGTTAGCGCAAAAGAGGATAGCCTTTGTTGTTGGCCTGTTCAGAACCTTGACACCAGATGTGTTTGTGTCAGCCACAGGATGGAGAACAGCTGCTGAAATGTTGGAATGCTGTGGCCTGGGTTGTAAACTCTATGAAGTTGCGTCGACAGCTTTTGGGGGCTGGATTACCTTAAAATCTGGGCTGAGTTGTACATTTTACTATAATAGTGTAAACATTTTAACTGACGGTACCTCCAGGGTTACATTTCATATAAGCTAATGATATTTATAACTTATTCTGCTTTCAAGTGAACCAACCTCACTATAAACATATTTATACAGTGCACCAGATTATATTTATCTCCGGCTGGAAAAGAAACGATCAAGATTCCAGGATACCATCCACAAACCTTTGGGATAAGCAATATGATGAGAGCCTGGGGAAATTTTGTTAAAATCTGAAAACATTGTTGAAGAAAAATTAGAAGCTTTCAGAATGACTTAGATGTGATCTAATTTGAGGTTTTGGATCTAAACCTGGCCTATAGAATACTTTTTATTCTTAGTGTTTCCTTCATTTGGAACCCTGATTAACCATTTTGGGGTATTCAATACATACATACATACATACATACATACATACATACACAAATTATTATTTTTTTTCATCTAATGACACATATTTTAACACTTAGGGTGTAAATAATTTCAAGACAGTGTTATCAGAGATAGATGTTTTTGTCAATAATCATACCAAATGCTTGCCAAACAAAAGATAACTTTATTAGTATAACTATCTGTCCCTGTGCCTTTGATGAAAAAAACAAAAACAAAACAATGATCGTGTATGGCTATACGATTTTTAAAGATGAATTGAAATTGGCACTGCAATGTCAAATGTCTGATTGATGTATTACTAGAAATATCCTATATACTAGAAATCTGCTAAAACCTTATAGTCGATATCAATATGACTTTTGATATAACACATATAAACCTTGCATCTATTTGTGTAGTTACCAGTGTATAATTTTTTTCATACAGCT
>JAVLVB010000318.1:4794208-4824317 GCA_032876305.1 Orestias chungarensis | reverse complement strand
TATATATATATATATATATATATATATATATATATATATATATATATATATATATATATATATATATATATTTATTTATATATACGTATATATATATATATATATATATATATATATCATTAATGCATTTAGTGCAGGTCAGATGTAATAGAAGACCCATTAGAAGGTGGCCTTAGGACATAATATTGTAGCTTGTGGACTGCATGTCTCCGGACAAAGCAAATGATATTATCACCGTGTACCTGAACTGAAAAGAAGCTAAAGTGTATTACTGTTTAGAAGAGAAGTTGAAACACACTTCAGTGCACCAGGATTAGCTTTTGGGGCCTTGTGGGCAACCTACTGTTTTCTGCATCATTTCCAACTGGGTGTTTTCAGAGGAGATTAGGACAAGGCCAGATTGTTTAGTAATTGGTGGAGAGAGACCGCGGCTCTCCATGATCCCATCACAATCTTCACACCTCACTGCAATTCCCCTGAGAGCAATAGTATAAAGATATATATCAGACCTATGCATATGTTTCTAAAAAAAAAGCAAGCATACATTGGACTAAACAGACTGAATTTAGCTAAATAAAATGCAGAAATTTGCACTATATACAAGTATTTGATTTATTATGTTCTTAACATAAAAAAGAACAAAAGGTGTCTAGCTGATTGCGTTTTTGTGAGATTGTTAAATATTAAAATTGTCTCTCAACATGTGTGGCTTTCCAGGGAGCCATGCCTGGAAATGCAATCATTCCTCAGATCGCCCCTGTTGGTTTTTTTTCCCCTTTCCTTCTTTTGATCTGAGACAGATAAATTCTGCCTGGCTGCTCTTCTGTCAAGAGAAAAACACAAAGGTCGGTCAGGCAAGGTCATGTGGAGAGAGGAACATGGAGAGTGTGAGAGACAGATAGAATGCAAAAGACATTAATATACTTTTTGGAAAAACAACAAAAATAAACAACAAATTTTACTCTCTCTTTAAGTACCAATCGGAATTATCTGTCAAGTATATTAAAATTAGTTAAGCAGGGTTATTGTCAATGGCAGATGTAATATAAACACTGAGACCCTGTACTTTAGGTTCCTTACCTGTTACATGTTTTAATGTGTAATTTCTCTCAGTTGTGTATCTATATTTATAGTTATTTACTCACTCACCTATTCATTCTCAATATGCTTCTTCCCTCTGTCCACAACTGTCTCCTTTAAAGTGAATCATTAAGCGAATGGTCATTTTGATCTCCCCTGTTCTCCATATGCATTTATACATCTATTCATTGTAAGCCAAGCAGACAATTTTTGTTCATCTAAAAACGGCAGTTGAAGTAGGAGAAATACATCTATATAACTGTGGTCTATATAACTGTGGTGGTACAGTACATAAGACATAAACACTTTAGTTTTTTTTTTGTTTTGTTTTGTTTGAATAATTAATTCAAGTATTAAATAAATAATAAACTATTCAAGATTTTGCTCTCGTGGTTGCTAGGCAACAAGACATACATTAGGGTAAGAGCAGAAATATGTCTGATGGCTTGACCATCCAAGTTCACAATTACAATCACTCAGTCTTTGTAGCCTAAAATAAAGGTTGAATGGATCCTTTGCAAGATGCATTCTTGAACATGGGCAGTAGATCAGCTGTTCCCTAACTTTCTTCCGTCTGACCCATGCAATAAAAATATAGGAGGGTCATGGTCTTGGTTGAGCATACATGTATTTTTACCAGGTCATTTAAAGACTGGAACATTGACAACTGAATCAACATCAGCAGCCAATTCATTGGCCAACATGTTGCTTTGATTTATTTTTATCATTTACAACATTCATAAAAACATACAAAAACATTTAGTTTTTTGGAATAGAACCTCATATCCCAAGACTTACATTTTTGTGACCCCAACATTGGGAACCAATACGCTACTTACTTCACATAAATGGGATGAAAATAATGGATTGCCTATTGTCTACATAAGATAGCAGGGCTACCAACTTTTCAAAAAACTTCGGAGTGAGATTTGGTGGAGCACAGGAGGAAGACAGAAGACACAAGTGGTCTCACTTTGTGCACGTTTAATCAAACATTTGTATATATACACTAAAAGTAACCAAAAATAAGGTTTTCATAGTGCAACCGAAACAGATTAGCAACAAAAAAGGTCACGGTGACAAAGTCTCAGAGAAGTAAAAAGTCCTAGTGAATATAATAAAGTTCAACACAAGCTACCCAAAAACATAGGAACAATATACCCTAGTCACAAAAGGTTAGGGATATTTGGCTGTCGGGTTGAATTTCAGGATGAGCCCAAAATGCATTCAAACCTTAACAGGTGAACTTAATGTGACCTTCTCTAAGCTTTTGAATGCACCTGTCCAACAGTTAAATATTTCAGTATTTTTTGCACATGTTGCTGTTCTCCAAAGAGGAGCTTAACGGCAAAAGTACCAACAGATGTTTGATCCTCGAATCGACCAATAAATGTCCTGGTTCAATTGCAGCTGGTGTTTAAACAGTCGTCCTCATCAGGCTGTTCACATTGTGACATCATGAGACCAAGACGACACCTAACAAGGGAGCAACAGTACCTGGCCATTGCAATGCTTCAAACAGGACGTTCTCAGAAGGACGTGGCCACTGAGCTCAGTGTCACACAGTGTCATCAGCAGGCTGCAACAGAGATACCGACAGACTGGAAGAGTTACAGAAAGGCGCAGAAGTGGAGGTCCTTTGGACACATCCCATGCTGATGACCGCTACATTGTGAACAATACCCTGAGAAACCAGATGATGAATGCCACTCAACTCCAGGCATGTTTAAGGGAGGTGGGAGGCACCCAAGTGTCACGTCAGACCATTTGAAACCGTTTACATTGGCGTGGCCTGCGTGCTAGACAACCTGCAAGGGTACCTGACCACACCAGCAGGCACAGGCGTCATCGTCTTGCATGGGCCATGGAGCATTTACGCTGGACGAGGGACGAGTGGGCCTCAGTGCTGTTCTCTGATGAAAGTCGATTCCCATTGAGCAGAAGTGATGGCCGCCAACGATGTTGGAGAAATCAAGGAGAACACTATGCATCAGCCACTGTTGTCGCCACACAAGCTTTTGGTGGTGGCGGTGTCACAGTGTGGGCCGGTGTGTCCAGTCTGTATAGAACTGCCCTACACTTTGTGAACGGTACAGTGACAAGCCCATACTACCTGAATAACATCATTAATCCAGTGATTGTACCCCTACATGAACAACACAGGCCTAATTTCATCTTCATGGACAACAATGCTCCAGCTCATCGGGGTCACATCATCAGGGAACAACTCTTGGAGACTGGTGTACCTCAAATGGAGTGGCCTGCACTTTCTCCAGACCTGAATCCCATTGAAAACCTGTGGGATCAACGGAGTCGCCGTGTAGAGGCTCGAAACGCTGCACCCCAAAACCTCAATGACTTGAGGGCTGCCCTTCAAGAAGAGTGGGATGCCCTGCCTCAGGAGACAAAAAGTCGACTTGTGAACAGCATGAGACGTCGTTTTCAAGCTGTAATTGATGCTCAAGGACACATGATGAGTTATTGAGACGTTGACATTCTGTGTTGTGGTGTACACACCATTGTTGTTAACTTTTGTTAACAACTTTAGCTGCCCTAGTTAGCTATGCAGTTAGGTGCTAATTAGCTAGTAACAAATTTTAGCAAGCTAGTTTTCTAGCTGTCTTAAGATGGAGAAAGAGAGAGTAGTCTATTTGGTGTTATGTTCTTGGAGTAACGGTTACATGCAAAGTCTCTCCACTATCAGTAGTCCCTGTAGTGAATGAGTGACTGTCAGGAGTCCTCTGCACTGACAGCCTTTTTGGCAGAGCCTGTACACATGTGTGTTGGGTGTGCAAAAGGGGGAGGTAAAGGCAGGGGGAGGCAGCAGGAGCTAAACTTTATCAATCTCTCAGCACCCAGCCTTGTAGATTTGACACATGGCTGCATGCCGGCAATTTTCACCCAATACACACACAGGTCCAACGTGCTTAGTGCATCGCAAGAGAATGGAAGCAATATATGACCATTCGATTTTTTTCCTAGTTTTCATCAAGTATGCCGCCATGATTAAGTTATGTGGTCATCCTTTGTTTTCTAGGCTACTTCTAGAAAGTGTCAGACATACTAAAAGATTCTTGCTGCTTTACTGTACACATCCAAATATCTATACTTACAAGTTATATTTTGCTGGTTGTTTACATTAGTAGTGTTTCATGAGAGTGATCAATTCACATCTTGCATCCACACAACCCCCCACAAACTCTTCCAGTCTGACTGACAGTTCTCTGCAGAGTGTACCCCTAGCAGCAATGGTCAATAAATCCTGATGCGATGCAGCCCTTCAAAAAGAACCAGAGCTCGGGCTAGCAGCATCATGAATAACAATTAACAACGTCCAAAAGCAGCAGTAACCTTTACTATCAGCACTCTTAGCGATCTGTGGTGCATTTGCATTAAAGATTTTTTGGAAGTCCATAGTCTTAGTCTCTGATTCCCAATGTACTACTTGTCTGTCTTTTTTGACTGGTTATATCAACACCTCACAGATTTCTTTTATAATTGGCACATCCAATTATCATTACTGTACTTGGATATTTTAATAATACATATAAGAATGCTTCAAATTACACTGTTTTAGGTTATTTTTTTAGATTTTGTAAGGAATCCACTTTTTTCTGCAACAATTTACAAAAGACATACATTTCAATATTTATATTAATATATGATTAAATATTATATTTCCTAATTTTTCCATTTGTCTCTCTTCTCTTTTTCTCTGCGGGCTACTGACAACATCCATTCCGAACCTCTTTAGGTAAGTAATTGTCTCCGGCCAAATACATTGTTTTATTTAACAAAACAGCTTTCAGTGGTATTGTGCCTGGCTATTGCACAAGCACTCTGAAATTATTATTTTTTTAAATCACACACAACACAAGTACACATAATATGCAAGAATGCAGATATGCACTGCTTAGACTGATCTACAATCATGAAAGCTGTCTGAATAAGCAGGTACGATTTACCCTGGAGATCTGTTTGCAGAAACTGGGATTATTCCTTGAAGGCCCTTAGATAACAATGCCTTCAGCATGTAACCTGAATTCTAAATGAATTTCAAAACTTTCATGAGACAAACAGGATTAGGTTTAGAGTTTTTTTGTTTTTTTTAAATGAAACCCTCCTTATAGTGTGGTTCCCCTTCCCCTTGTATTATTCTGCCCTCCTCTGTTTCTTCTTTGTCTCTTATTCTGCTCACAGCCTCTCATTTCTTAACCATACTTTCTTCTTCATATTCTTTTTACTTACACATCCCCATTGCTCTCTCTTCTTCCAGTCCCCCTCTCCCTGTCTCCATATGCTATGTCTGAGCTCATTTACATGGCTGGAGGAAAGGAAAAGAAAGTAGATGGCTTCTTTGAATTATACATGCAGCAACTGTAGAGCACAAATCCAATTGGGACCCACCAGATGCTTGCCCACCAAATTTACCACATTTATCTTGGTTGGTTCTCTTTAGATGAACTCTGCTTTATTTTATTTTTTTATATTTTCCATGTTTATTCATTTTTTTGTCTCAGGCATACACCATTATCACAAAGTGTTGAAACTTTTCTGCAGGTCCAATAAACCCATCTTACCTGAGGGGACCCTATCTTGTTTAAATTTATATTTCTATGCAGGAACCGAACCTTTCTATTAAGTCCTCTTGGTTAGTGGCTCATATTCTTTAGGTGAATGCAACTGGGGAACCTCCCTATCCTCACATAGGTGTATGTTTGGAGCATGTGTGTGTGGGGGTGTAGCTGATGGGGAGATTTACATGCTCTAATGATGAGGGATCAGGGCGAGGACAGGGGCTGTCAGCAACCCTAATGAGACAGGCCCTACGTGTAGCCTGGGGCCAGCGTAAAGAACTGGAGAGGAATATAGATGGGGGAGGTGGCGTGGGGATTGCACTATCCAGATACCTGGGGGTAGCAGGCTAGGTGACAGAGCTTAGCCTCTGTCTTCAGTGAATGGCCTCATCGTTAATTCACAGCATCTGTTGTGAATTCCTCTGTATGTGGATAGAAGAAAGGTGTCTCTAGTCTGCTGAAGAGGGCTAATGATTAGAGTTGTGTTACACCTCTTGGAGGCATTTCTTTTAACAATACGCTGTCATCCTGCTGTCTCAACTCAACTTACCAATTCAGAATCCAAATCCAAAAAAGGCTACAAGGGGTCACTCATAACAGGTATGCCAAGGTCTTAAAAAATAAATTAACCAACATTTTCTATCATACTGGTCCGACGACATACATTTTTTCAAAGTGCCATAGAAAATCCTTGATTAACCAGAATTCTCTGCAACTTTACAAAGCCAAGACTAATGCAGCACTCACATCCCTCAAGAAGGTGCAGCACATACCATCCAGCTGGCTGAAAAATGGCTCCTTTACTTTTAACTTCCTTACAACAATGTGGCTTATGGGAAAATACACTTAGATCACGTTTCTGTTAGGAAATGGTATTTTTACACAAGATCGTCATTCCATGAAAATGTCGCCACTAAAATTACTACTACAGATAAATCCACTCTACTACAATCTCTCGTGGAGAATGAATAGGAATTGCAAATAAAATACTAGAAACCATCAATGGTTGGGCGACCTCTGGGTTTTCCTGCTAGACTTGTTGCCCAAACAATTGAATCCTACAAGAAGCATAGAAAGGAGTGGATGTGGGGATATATAGATTTGAAAAGTTTGAAAATTATTAACACTGGATCCAATCGTCTAGCTTTGGTGAAGGTGTTTTTTTTAAGATTGGGAAAAGGCATCATTCAAAGGATTAGCTGAGCTTTATCCTAAGCCTCTAAAGGTGCACTGTAGACCTGAGCCTTTTCTCTCCACTCCACTACCACCCGAGGGACTTTATCATGTTCTCAGCTTTGCGTTGCTGTGAGGAGCTGGTGTAACATCGCACCTATTTCTCTACTTCCGACACTCAAGTCTAATGTGCTCAAACCAAAGACGACAGTGCTAACCTCTTGAATGGTCCCTGCTTGAGATAAACACGGAGTGAAAAATATCTTTGAGTGAGATTAGTTTTATTCAACCAAAAATCAGTGGTTCCTGCTTGTTGTTATTATCTAGGATAACCTGGAATTAGTCTACGAAATTCTTTCTAATACCAAAAATGATATAGTTGACAATGAATAGCGCATTAATTCAAGATATTGACGTGAACTCTGACATCAAAATAGTCGAGCTCGCTCTCGGTCTATGCCTTCTCCTTATGGTGTGCTAAACCTATTGATAATTCATCTAATGAGGGAGAGTGGATGAGCAGGATTAACCCTCTTTAGCATCCCACTGTATACCTGTCTCTCGCTCTGCATCAGCAGCTGGAAAAAGTAAATCAATACTTCACAATGTGTCACACACTGACACAGATTGAATGTTAATATATATATATATATATATATATATATATATATATATATATATATATATATATATATACATATATATATACAGAGCCTTCCCCATGTGTTTAAACTCTTTGACCTTTTTTTATGTTTTTTAAGATTATAGCCTCATAGTTAATGTTGTAATTTGCTAATAAATTAATTTAAAGCAATCTATAAGTGTTGAAGTGCAGAAAAAATAATGTTTTTTTGCCAAAGTTTACAAAAAAATAAAAAAATAAATTGTTATATGTAAATGTATCCCCATGGTGTTCTTAGTTTGACTATATGGATTAGACAGCGTCTTGCAGTGAGCAGGCCACCATTGTCACATGCAGCTTGGAAAGCACTGTTCAGCGATATGTTCTCTTCTCAGCTTTACCACATCAGTAGAGGTGGCCTTATTCAGCAACCCTGACTCCTAGCTCTTCTCCTCCCCCTAACCGAGAGACCAAACCCATGCCCGGCCTCCATGGCTCTAATTATAACTAAAGCTCCACAATCTGTAATTTATAAGTCTAAAATACTGTAATTAGCTAAAGGTTTTATAGGGAGTCATAAATAATGCCAGGCTTTTTTTTTTTATAAAGCTGACTTCTTTGCCTTGCTCTTTCTTGGCCATGTATGTATTTCCTTCAGGGTAAAATGGGGAGACCTGGGATAATTATTCAAACCACCCACCTCATGCAGCCCTGCAACATCCCACTCATGCAGGCAACCTCAAAGCCTTTTGTAACCGGTGCAGGGGATTTTGAGGAGTTACCCACCAACATTACGTCAAAATATCTTGTCAAGTTGTGCCAGCTTTAGGGTGTTTTGCTCAGGAGTTGGGGGCAGGGAGGTGAAAGCAAGTCTTAATGTGGCCTTAGTGTTTCTGGAAATGTTTCTCGGTGTGGTGAGGGATACCTCTGACTTATCATGATATACTTGCCTTTAGAACGGTGATGTAATTAATGACTCTAACAGCAGGACAGAAAGCCACAGAAGGTTGGAAAAATTTTGCCACATGGCTGAGGTAAAGGCAGATTTCTTTATAATGCTAAAAGAAAAGTATACGATGCGGGGACAGCACACAGTTTTCAGGTTTACATTGGTGTAAAAAACAAAAAACTCAGCATTGCCAGACACTTTTTTTATTTAGTTTTTTAGTTTTTTATATGCAGTGTCAGATTATCAGAGATAGCAGTGTATGGTTAGGAGATTACTGTGCACGTTGTTGATAGATCTTGCTGTAATCAACTGTATTGTTTGACTGCTGTTTTCATCCTCAGTTGTTTGGGTGCCTCGATGATTTATGTGGTCGACTTCACATTCAGTGCTTTGTGAGAAAACCACTAAAGAGTCTCTGAAAGCTAGACTGCATTTCCTTTTCTGCCACAACCCTCTTAAGTTGCTCCTAAGAGCACTGTCTGGGAAAATGTTTAATTTCTCTGTACAGCTTTTTTTCAATTGAAAATAGATTAAAAAAAAGAATCTGTTTTTGATATTTGATATACATGTACAAACTAGTGCATAATTGTGAAGTGATAAATGCGGTATTCTGTTCTGTCTGATGAGCTATGTTTCTCCCACCATCTTCATAAGTAGACACACTTTTTTTCTCTGTCCTTCCTTACAGAATAGCTCAAGATCAGTAAGATAGAACGAAAGACATCTGTTTTTGACGATAAAAGAGTCAGCCTGTTAAACATAATGCAAAGACTATTGTGCAACCGGTGCAATAAAGATTTAATAGAATAAAATCATCTGAAATGTAAAATTGTGAAAACACTGGAAATAAATGCATAATTTATCCTTGTAGAGTTTTGTAAAAAAAAAAAAAAAGAAACTTGTCACGTAGTTGTAGGGACTGTTGCCGT
Source organism: Orestias chungarensis (assembly GCA_032876305.1). NCBI lineage: Eukaryota > Metazoa > Chordata > Actinopteri > Cyprinodontiformes > Cyprinodontidae > Orestias > Orestias chungarensis. The sequence goes on along the minus strand of JAVLVB010000318.1, from coordinate 4,814,987 downwards.
ACAGCAAGAAGGTCCTGGGTTGGAATCCTGGCATGGGTTATTTTTGCATTGAGTTTTAATGTTTTCCCTGTGGATTATCTTCCGTTACACCGGTTTTCTCCTCTGGTCCGAAGACATGAATGTTATTTCTCTGGCATAAGTGCACGTGTGTGTAGGTTGTTAGTTTGGTGTGCCCCCTAGTTGCTTTGTGATGGACTGGCAAACTGTCGAGGATGCACTCTACATCTCACCTTATGATCACTGCTAACTGGCAATAGCTTCCTGTGACCCTAAGATGATAAGAAGGTTAAGATAACGGAGGGATCGATAGATATGACATAGTAAAATGTGAAACACTTGAAGGTGTATGATGCTTTTGCAAGTAATGACGCTCATCCTGACCATCATCATTCACCAAATCCAAAAAAGACAAGATAACAGAAATCCCCCAAATGAGATGCATTGTGAGGCAGAAATTGTAGCCAAAAAAACATGGGGAGAAAAAGCAAAAATGCTTTGAGAAGACAGTGGTGAAGGGTACAATAACAAAAAAAAAGAAAACAGGCCACCCTGTGCAGGGAAAACTCTCAGCACCCACTCCCCTGGACTCAACAGACAATAGTCCATCTGCTGGAGACACACAAGCGCTTTTAGCCAGCAGAAAAGCCCCCTCGTTTTGATTCAGCCTCCAAGTATCTTTCACCGCCCTTTCGACCACCCAGACACTGCTACCACCCCATCTCCCCTCTCTTGCACATCTCACAAATGCTGGAGATGACTATAGTCCTCCCCGTCTTACGGCCCAGCCTCCAGTTTTTTTAGTATCCACTGGAGACAGATCCTACTGATAGTTGGAGGCACACAGAGGCTCTGTTCTTTTGCTGCCTAAACCCTTCTCTTTACGAGACTATGCTTGGAATCAATTAATCTCAATCCTGACTGGTAAAAAGCCTGAGGATAGATTTTCGATGAAACCAGCTTTTTTTCCCCGAGAAAATCGAGTACAGAGAAGTCAGTTTCAGGTGTTACGCGTAGGCAAACAGAATCCTGTTTACGGTCTGTCTCAAGAGATGAAAAAGAGACCTAATTTTTTTCCCTCTGCTTTTGAAGATGCATACCAACTCTGCGCACATGTCTCTCTGCTTGGAGGTCTGGGATTGTGTTTATTTGTTTGGGCAAATGCTGTGGCTGAAACCTAGAGCTGTTCTCAGTGGAGCAGTTGGGCCTCATGAGATGTGGCTTGGAGTTTTCTGTTCTCCCTAACCGTGCAATGGTCTTTAATGACAATATGGTGGCCCCGGCAGTGGCAGCTCCGCCGAGACTGAAAGAGGAGGAGGCTGAGTGCAGCGGGGGCTGATTAGCAAAGGGCCCAACGATGTTTATCTGGCTTTACCGCTCTGCGTTTCAACCCATTTCAGACAATCCTTGGAGATTAACTTTATTTTAACTCCCCTATAGTGTATGCTGCTGATCTGAGCAGATATTTTGCATTTTTCTCATCTTCTTTCTGTTATAAGCTATAGTAACATTGCCTGTGTGTGTTTTTATACAATGTTTATTTCATTTTTTGTCGATTTATTGTACTTTTTTTTGGCGCACCTGCCATGAGCGTTCATTGATTATTTATACCAGGAGCAGAGGCCCGATCAGAGCAAATTTTCAAAAACAGCCTTAAAAATGTAAATAATATTTATTCATTTTTTAATTTAAGATTTATTTATTTATTTTACAAGTCAGCTAAGGTTTAATATTCTAATGTTGCCACTGGGAAACCGTGAACAATCAGTGTTTCAACAGTGAAAAGGCAACACAAAAAACTTTTGTTTCTCCTTGCCTGAATAGTTTAAGAGTCACAGCTCGAGCATCTTGGCTAAAACAGCAGTCTTAACAGACCATTACTTGTCCCAAATCCCCCATTGCCTAAATCTGCTGAAAGTCACTCTCACAACCTGAATGAGCCACAGAAATATTTATTAGAACTACTTTTTGGCATACCAGTGCTATTGTGTAGTTTGTCCAAACTTTACTGATTTGAGTATTGTTTCTACACAGAGTAGTGGTTGTGTTTCAGCAACATTTGGTGCTTAGATATGCTGCATTCAGTAAAAAGTGAAGCAATACATTTTTAAGCTTCCAACCAGACAGCCATTAGTCAGTACTCATCAACAGAAAATAGTATGATCCTAGTGTAGTCTTGGCCCTGCTTTTGTAGATTTATATTGTAGGTTTTATTCTTAAAATATATATTTTTAGTAAATATATATATATATATATATATATATATATATATGAGCATGTGTGTTCTTGTGTTCCTGTGTCCTATGTCATAACCCCATAGCTCTTGATTTTAAGTAGATTTGAATCCCGTCTCTAACTAAGCTGCAAGCTCTTGTGTATAATTTAAACCCATCCAATCTGAATCTCAGCGTGCATCTTTACTTAGTGGTATGCTGTGGGCTGCATTTTGTGTCTGTGCATGGCAGCTCTTCCTTGATGACATAATTTATTGACCCCTCCTACTTGTTTTCCATGCAGGCGTTGGTGGTGAAATCACATAATCCGGAAACGAATAAATGGAAAGGGAGTTGGGAGTATTCTCTTTAAATCTAACCTATCTGCCTGGCTCTGATCAGAGGATTCTGTGTGAGATGGAGTGGAGCTTAGTACATCCCGGTGGTCTTATTCCTCCCACAGCCACTTTTAAGGGGCTGGCAGAATGATTAGTTGCAGGACTGTTTCTGTCCCCTCCCTCCTGATCTTCACCCGGCTATTGTTGCCATAAAGCTCAACTTGTTCTTTATTACTTATTTCATAATATTGATTAATATGGAAAGCAGGTGTTTATGTATGCTGATATATTCTTTATAATTTTATTAAATACCAACTGCACAGTGCTCGGAATGCTATGCCATCCACTTGTGAAAATTTGTTTATGGCCGTAAGGGATGCTTAAGAGCAATTGTACGTATAAAATTCATAATCAAATTATTTTTTTTCAATTTTCACAGTAGGCCAGCAGAGTGGTCATCAATAGGTGAAAAATGTTGATATGCAAGAGCATGCTGAAGGTGGAGACTCGATGATTTATTTGCTGAGGAAATTGCTGTCACAGCTGCCCTGTTCTCAGCTCTTTTCTGGGTGCCCAGTGGGCCAATTAAACTGGTTTCTAATCCAAAGTACAGCACCTAACTATGCCACCAGAGAGTAGTAGCATACAAAACAAAGCATGGCTGCTGTCAAGCACGTTGGAGTCACAGACACCCACCTATTTTGTCTTTTTAGCATTCTCATTTACCTACTCTGTCTCTTGATACTCTCCTCTGCTGTCTCTCCCCTGTGGACCTACTGCACTGTGGGCCATTTAAACGGTATGGTTGCATGGCCACAGCCGTATGGTCGGTGCCTTGTTCAGATGATTAGGCCTAATTACGAAGAAATTTGTGCTGCACTAATTAATGGGCTTGTTGTGTTGCCTTTCAGCCTCTCTCAGTCGTCCTCTTGGAGTTCAAACTCTGATGTCTCACCTGCTCTACAGTCTGCTATCTGCCCTTGGACTGTAGCAGCAAACAGACTGTACTCTTCACACTATGGTCACACTCTTCCAGCCAGGTGTTGACAGTTAATTTGACTTAACCTTCATCGATACCGACAGTGAATGAGAGATGTGACCCTGTTTCCGAGCCTCGTCATAGTATGTCAGACAAAGCTGTGAACATGCCTATCAGCGAGGCATCTCCATAAATTCAAGTGTTGATATTATTCTCTGACTGATTCAAATGACCTGTATGAAAGAAAAATCTCTAACATAATGTTTTATTAATTTCAGATATTTTACGTACTGTTCAGCTGTCCTGCGATCCAGTGGATATTTATTGTATTTGCACAATATCCTTATGTTCAGTAAGAGTGATGAAGTAAAAAAGAGATTAGGAAAGAAAAATAACAAATGGCCGAGTGATGCAAGTTTAACAACAACTAGAAAAAGCTAAATGACTTTTGAGTATGCATAATTTTTACAAAGATTTTTAGTAATTACTAAAAGGATATCAAGTTTTAATAATCCAGACATATTATGATGAAATCATACATTTTTGGATGTCTGGGAATATTGTGACAGTTTATTCTTACTCATATTTCATCATTCACGAGGTGATTCGAAAGCATTCTGCTTGATCCTATAGACAACTTGACAACGCATCTCTGTACATTGGTCTTTAAAACCTATGTAATTGTTTTTGTTAATGAAAATTATATGTCCAAATTTAGGGAGAAAAGGTTGGTTACAACTATACCAGATTAACATCTAATTACTTCAATAAAAATGGAGTTGTAAAATAGAGGACATTGTTATGAATAAATGTAAAAGCTACAGTCATGAAGGTTGTGAAGAATGATTCTGTCCGTTTAGCAGTTTAACAATGTAAATACCTTTTTTGTTCAATTGTATTGTATTCATCTCGTCATTCAGACAGTGATCTCAAAAAGATGTACAACAGAAGGGTCTCAGCACTTTGTTGTTGCCACTGGCCTTTCTTGACAGTTGTGCCATTAGCAACTGGTGTCAAGGTGAGGGCAAATCCAGGCACGAATGAAAGCTCTCTTGGGAGAAGGGAAAGAACTGAGGTTCCTGAAAATGAAGGGGGGGGGGGGTGGTGTCATATTGCAAGTCATCAAACAAAGCAATAAGATTACCGCCGTTCACTGGTTTTAATATTAGAGATCTGATATTGCCAGAATCCCCAGTGTGGACACTTAAAAATGTCACCCTTGATTTAAATGGTTATTACACTGCCTGGTGGAAGAGGAGTCATTTTGTCTTTCTTTTTAACTTTTTTGCTTATGTTTTAATCCTATAATATATTCGATTACATTTCTGACAAGTTTACCGTGCATCCCGACATCTAACAAGAATGATGTCAGGGGGAAATACCAAACGGATATTATGCCAGTCAATAAGTATCAAAACTGCAGAAAACATACATTAACAGCAATTGATCTCAATGAGGGGTCTTTGTACTCTAATTTGGGTGTTGTTATGTTAGCCACCTATTGTGTTGCCTCTGTGCCTGTGCTGTGATCTAAATTCACAGGGTGCCGTTGTCTCCCCATGTTGTTGCCGAAGGGGGACCCTGGAGAAACTGTCAATTTCCAGTGTCCTTTGATGCTCACAGGAGCTATTACATGCCTTGTTCAAGCACATTAATTCCAGTGTGGACTGGATGCTGCCATACAGAACAAGTAAATAAGTTGTTGATGCTGGTTGTTGGGGGAATGGTGGAGTGGTTGAAAGTGTAGGCTGAAGTGAAAAAGCCTAAATTTGTCCGAGCTCAAATTGCTCATATTTACTGCTTGCATGTCCCAACTGGATAATATTTTAAATAAATAAATGAATATTGGCGGCTGATCTGATCCAAATATCAGATCGGGACAAGCCTAGTCTGGTGTCGTGGAACCTTTTTATATGTCCCTGGTCCAACACACTTGAACAGATGGTTGAATCGACTACACGGTATTTATAATATAATAATATAGCATATCTTTATTTGTCAAATACATATCATACACAGTACAACTGTGAAAAGTCTGAGCTATCCAGCCGCTGCTTGTTATTTAGTCGTCTAATGACTAAATGACCTTAATTAAAGCTTGTTAAAACAGACAGTATTACTGGAAACGCACTATATACAGTCAGTCCTTTTAACCCAGTGTGGCTCATTGTTTTGTGAAAATGACGTATTGTTATATGTGCTTAAAACACATTTGATTAGCCTTTATTAACGCCATATGTCTATATTTAAAAGTTTGAACCAATTTCGCTTGCTCTTTAACATCCACATTCAATCCATGGTCTGCTTCAGCACCTGTGTCTGCGTGACTTTTTTTTTGTCTAAAATGTAAAAATGTCCTAATTGAGAATGGCTTTATTCACGGCTGCTTTCTTTATCCTCACGACACTGAAATATATGTTGTTTCATGGGAAGCCAGGTGTCTATGGACTACACGTCCAGCTCTTTTGTGTCTCTCTCATCAGCAGGTTTGTGGTGTCGCATGTTGAAGTGCTGCATGCTCATTTAGAAATTTGTTTGCTTCATAAATCATTTGCTTTCTTTCTGTATAGCAAATGTAGAGAAGAAAGTGCCTGAGAAAGAAAGTGCTTTTCAAGCACTCCCAGCTGCTCAGTGCCGCCACTTATATGCAATCCTCCTTACATACAAGTGAGAACTGAGGCAGAGCAAATTGAACCAATCCATCAAACATGGTACAATTTGTTTAACCTCCCTCTGTCAGATATTTAATGACTCTGTTATTACACGAAAGGAAAATGCCTCACACATAGCTGTGACTCCTTAAATAGTTTTAGATACAGGAACAGGTATATGGATGCATACTGTATGCAAGCACGCTGAGAATAATGTGATAGTACCTTTACAGGGAGTAGAAGCGTACTCCAAAGAACACAATAGCAAAGAGAATGCAGGATCAGGAGCATGGACCTAGAAAAAGGAAAGAATAATAAAAGTCTCCCTGGCAGGCAGCCAAACAGAGTGTGAGGGCAGGGTTCAGATGAAAAGGAATAGGATACTTGGATGTAAGCCAGGAAGATTTCACAGTTTTTTTAACCCTTCCTTCTCCTCCCTCCTCTTTATTGTGGGGGCAGAGATCTTTTGCCGGAAAGTAATGGAAACTCTTTTGTAGCCCGGGTTTAGTTTGTTCAGAAGAGGAGCTTGTCTTTTTAGTTGCCATTTAATATTCTATTCCTTGAGAAAGTCTGTACAATGTTTTAACAATAGAAATTGTATCTGACATTTGTGACATATCCAATTTATCAGTCAAGCTTTTTTTTTCAACACACGGAAATGACTTCATTTCCAGAAACAGTTGTGATGCTTTTGAACAGAAATGGTGGTCTGACGTTTTTAGATTGAAAGTAAAAGGAACAAATGCAGAGACTCAAATCTTTGCCCTGTTTTCTTTTTTTAGCTAAATATGTTAAGCTCAATCAGATCGGGAAGGGAGTGTCTGTGATTAATTATTTTCAAACTGCACAACAGATTCTCTAGTAATTTTAGGTCCTGACTTTTACTAGACCATTTTACCTTCTGAATAATTATCATATTTTATCTCTCACGGTTTTTAGGGTTTGGTATTCCACTGGAACACTAACAGGCTCAATTGAAGCTGTTTTAAAACTTGAAGCAGGTTTTCTTGCTATACTGCCTTGTACTGACATAAATCCTCTTGAAATTACCTACCTTTATGAAGAAAAACATTCAAACAACATCACGCTGTCATCACCACGCTTCAAAGCGTTGATGGTCTGTTGTGGGTCATGTCCGACATAAGTTTTCCAATATAGAAGAGACATACACAGTAAAAAAAAATCAGCTGAAATTTTTTAAATAAACTTCTAACAAACTTTCTAAGTAGACAAAAATAGAGTTCATTTATTTTTTTGCGATTGACATGACTTATAAGGTGAAAGGTTTGCATTGCATTATTTTAGGCACATGAAAGCAACCAGACTGAACAAGTGCATTCCATGCTTTTAAGATTTGTATTTAAAAAAAACATAAAAGCCCCTTCTGTGTCCTATTTTTTATCGGCTTATCACAAAACAAAATACACTACAATAAATTTATATACGGTAGAAAAGTCCTGAGGAAAATTGTAACTATTGGAGTTAATTGAAAGTCATTAAGATTGAGGGAAAACTGCAGCTTGGTTGTTGCTGTCACATACCCTGAAACACTGCCATTAGATCATACGAACCACTCCCATGATGCCGAGGCTTTGTCCCTACAGCTCCCTCCTGTAGCCTGGAGGCTCGTCTGACTGCTGGGAGGAAAATGCTGACATTGTGAGCTGCTGCTTTTCCTCATTATTGCCATCCACATCTCAGAGCTGTCAGGAGTTACCTGGTGGTGACATGAGGAAATTGGACTGACTGCTTCCAGGAAGACTGTCCCCATGCGGTGCCCTGACTTGAAAATATTGTCAGCAGAGCAACAACATCTTTAGTTGAAAGCAAGTAGCGTATCAAGTGTGTTTTCATTTGTTTAAGTAAGGCGGCACATGGCTTATATTTTTTTTCTCTCTTGTGGCTGAAGCTAGATTGAGAGGATTCCTAAATGGAGGCCTTTTGAGCAGGACTCAGCAGTTGAAACAATTGGACAAACTAATCCCTTGGAGCTATTTCAGGGATTCCCTGTCTCATTTTTTTGTGGAGGGACAGAAGTCTGCGTTTGTCTTAGATATGCTCAACAAAAAAATCTCCCAAAAACGTCCATGCTGATGCAGTCTCATAAATAAATACCTAAAAATAAGGTTTAGTCATTAAATAATTCGCCACACTAATGATAATGTATTCAGATGAACTCAAACAAGCATGCAGTCCAAACCAAATCCCTTCTCCACCACCTGCTAACCCAGATCCATAATATTTTACTCTCCCCTGCAGCTCATCAGGGATTAGGGAAATTGTCTGGAATGAAAGAAATATGGTCATTCTTGGGTCCTTTTTTCATGCATATGGTGGCTAAAGACACAGCTGGAACTTTTTTTTATTCAGCAGCCAAGAAAAGGTTAAGCCAAGAAAAGCATTGGTGGGGTTAGTCTTTCTTGTTTTCTCTTTGAACAAAGATGGATTTGTTTTTCGTTTTTTTTGTTTGTGCTGGGGGTTCATTGCTACTGGAATCAAATTGGAAGTCTTATGGATTTAGGAAAGTTTTGTTTGATTTTGAATGAAGTCCTCCATTCATAGTAAAGCTTTTTATATATTTTGGCAGATGCTAAGTGAATTAGGATATCCCAAAGCCACCTTCCTCTAGTCTAATTGGCCCTCCAGGCTGAACAGCTGCAGGATCATTTTGCTGTGGTATTACATGATGCCACTTTATCTTTAAAAAGGGCACATGGCCTCTGCCTTAAATCCACTTCCTTCAAACAGTCATGCCCAACTGGATACCAGCAGCCTGGTTGTGAGGCTAAGAGGTAATGACCCCTTATGTGTGTGTGGGTGTGGCTGCAAAGGCAGACGACCATGTAGTTGTCTGTAATTGTTCCCAGTGTGACTACATGTTGAGGTTTGGTCTCTTCTTGATGTAAAGGCTACACATCCTGTTGGGGGCACTGGAGTCTGGAGAGTTAATTGAATGGTTTTAGAGAGGACTTCCATTTCACCTCAGAGGTTGGGGTTTATCGCCACAGGAGCACTATGAGTGCAATATTTTTGTGAATGACTGTTAGGAATATTTTAGTATCCATAAGCCGGAGCTTTATTGGATAGATCCTTTTTTGCAAATCAAGCACAACTGAAAAACAATCCATCCGTGTTGTATTTATCACATAGCCTGGAACAAGATGTAGATGTCTACATATATATTTTGTTTCTTAGTACTGAGGTCAAACATCATCTTTCCTCTACTTCTTTTTAAAATGTTTTCAAAGTAAATGTCTGAAATTTCACCCTATTTTCTGGGTCCTTTGCCTTAACACCTCTTGATAAAATGAAAAGCATGAAATGAAAAGTTTAAAGTTACTAAATAAGTAATTGGAACCCACACAATTGTGGTGTAAATTAGTGCAGTCATTCGATTAAAAAGTGCAATAAATCTAGTCTAATGGCGACAGCTTGATGTAGATACTCCCCCAAACTGGCATTTGTGCTTGCATCAGCATAAACATTCCTAGCTTGAAGAGGTGTTTAAAACTTTTTTTACTTCCGTGAAAATAGAACTCATTTTTGTAAACTGTAAATACTGCTGGTTACAGATACTCTCTAGCTAGTTTGACTCGGTGCAAGATAGTCATTTTTCTTGTACTTTGGATGTATGTGCTACTTTTTCTGGGGCTTAAAATCACAATAAAATAAACTTAACATATTGATTTCACCATGACCATATGTGAAAAGTTTGTTTATGAATCTGTTTGAAAGGCGTTCTTCATTATACTATAAATATCTACTTAATATAATATGGGTTCTACTAGCAAAAGACCTTTTTCGATTTTTAACGTAATCAAGCAATGTATTTTTTTTTTTTTTTAGTGGATGTCTAGTCTCTGTTTATGTTGGATATGCTGCTTTTGGATTCTTGTGTTTTTTTTAAGCACAAAGGAACATCTTTGATCAGTTCAACGTTTATTTTAGTACATTCCTGCAAAAATCTTCTTAGACATACATCTGTGGAGAAATTATACAGTGATCATTTTCTTCTGCTTGGTGCCTGGGAGAAATTTTATTGTTGGTGTGGTGCACAGACTGCTGCACCAGACCCCATAATCTGAGTCCTTTGGAAATGTCTTTTCAGTTGACAGTGGGGCTTTTTCAGTGCCCTTAGTGAAATAAAGGGTAGAAAGGAGAAAAAACAAAAACGTATTTTAAATGGACGCAAAGTCTGGGACCCAGAACTTTGTCCAAGACCCACAAGAAGACCAGAGTTACTCTTCTGTGGTCACCACAGCCTTGTTGCCTCCTGGTACAGGCCAGTGGCACTAAAATAACAGCAAAGAAAATGGAAGTCATTACAGTGCTACGATATGGTGGTTTCCAGAATAAATGTACTCACCAGAGTATGTTGGAGGAGAAATTATAATATGGAAAAATAAATGTTTTTTTTTATTATTAAATTGAATTTACAATATTACAGATCATGCTTGAATTTATGTACGTATTATCTCCCAGATGTGAAGCCTCTAAACCACCAAAATATGGTTCAATTCTACCTAATAGTTTTGCTTCGTTCAGTGTGACAGACACTTCACTTAGGCAACAAAGAAACTAAACTCAAAACTTACCACCTGTGCTAATGAAGTGATTGTTTTTTGTATGTTCCTTACAAAATTGCACTGAATACATTCCCAATGTTTGGAAGATCTCTTATCTATAATAATAGATACATAACTACAACAGATATGCTGAAATACCCTTTAACAAAACAGTCAGAGTCATTTTGCATGCAGTTAAATGGGTGAAGCTAAACACTTGAGCTACCTCTTCCTTTGGCTCTAGGAGGCGCAAAGAAGAAACCAGTTGCATTGAATCTATGGGTAGTGACTGCCTTGGGGCTATTGGAATTGATTGGCTACCCTTACTTAGGAATAACCAACCTTTACTAAGCGCTTAGCATTCTGACCTAAGAAAGATGAGGTTAGTGTCCTCTTGGCAATTTCCACACAAAACCACTCCACTTTCCTCCACCAGAGTAGTTTACTTCATTCTGTGGGTTTTATTCAGAATGGATCTTTGTGCTCTGAGAAAGGGAAGATCCATGAAATGAAATTGTATTGCTGTCTCCACTCTGTTCCTCTAACAGAGCAACGTTTTGTTGTAAAGTGATGCCCAGACCTGGGTGTATTGCAGTAGCATGTAATTTAACGGTAAACAGTGGAGTAAAAAAATAAAACATATATTAGGAGGTTTGTGGTGTGTTTTCCTACATCGTTAGTCGTGCTGTGTCAGTTTTTTGAATACACAAAGGCCCCAGGGTCTTGGGAAATGATCCTGGTTATGAATAAAGATATTGAAATTGGACCTAATTTGCTCAATTTATTATCTTCGTTTTTGTAACGGTTTAAAATGCTAATGTCAATTTTGTCAAATCTGATTTTTTTGATAGGACTGACAACACAGTAGAATGTTTTTATGACCTTACTGGTATTGACAACTGCAAACTTTATTCCCACTGTAACTCTTTCCACATTGAATAGTATTATTGTTTGGTTTGTTAGCCCAGACTTTCATGGATTCACTGAGTAAAGAAGATAGGTTTTGCCTTATTTATTGACAAGCCAATTACAGGCACTTGCCAACACTTCACTAGAAACAATTAAACTATTTGAAATGATTGTAGTTACTTCCAGACAGCATAAATAAAAAAATTCTAACATCAGGAAATGCTTTACACACACTAATTATTTTCACGAGTCTTTCCTCAGTGACTTTCATTTGTCCTTACTAAGTGATATTTGACTTACCTCTAAGTTGTTTAAAATGCCCTTTAAACATTTCATTTATACAATAATTCTTTTGATCTAGCAGGATTAGTTAATGCAGGATTTATGTCAGATGTTATTAACAACCATCAAATCTGGACTAAATAAAATGATGTTGGTTATAAATCAACAACGCATTGCATAAAATCTATCTATCCAAGAATACATAGTACTCTGATATTTTTGGCCTGCAAGTGAATGTTGGTTGACAACAATTTAAATTGTTTTTTTTATCTCAGACAACTGAACAATAATGAATTAAGGTTGATCAGTCAAGCATGAAATGCAAAGAAAAAAAAAAGATGTACGGATGAAAAGCATTTACAGACATTGGACAAGGCACTATGATATTGATATTGATATTTCTACGAAGTTTTTTAAATGTTTTATACATTGTTCTTTCTTGTTTACTTTATACTAACCAGTTATCTTCCTTTTTTTTCTTGCTCCATTCGAACAATACGTCTGTGTGCTGCCGTCTTCTCCTCAACTGTGATCTTTACCTCACTAGGTAAGTGATAATTAGTTTCAAATTTATGGAAACAACTATAATCAGGTTAATAAGTGGAGAAATTAAACAACTGAACATAAACAAAAAAAAAAAAACGTTGACACAGATAAAATGACAAGAACAGTAAACTAAATAAGAGCTATTGCTCTTTAAAGGATTTTAACATATGGTTTAATAACCCATAAATTGCACCAGAAAAGATAACACTAGCACTTAATATTTGTTCAGATGGCCCATCTGTGTGTGTTTTCAGTCCCATGTGGTATCCTGGTAAGTATAGAGGGAGTAAGAGAATGATGCTAATGAGAAAAAAAACAACCTGTGAAATCGGCTTAATTGGTTTAAATTACAATAGCGCTACGGAAGTTGAACTGTGAATGAAGTGTGGAATAATCCTAAAGACCCATATGTGTATGAGAGGGCAGCACATTGAGCTGCCTGGACTGCCATAGTTCCTTCCTACAGGTAATTTGGCACCAGATGGCCTTCTCGAGCGCACAGCAGCTGAGGAGTTTTGCAAGTCCTTATGAGGCCTGATGCTGAGATGTGAAAAATGTTTCGGCTTCCTTATATATTGCTCTATCAGGGGTTTAGAGATAAACAAGCCTTAGGTGGGTTGTTAAACTTTCATCTGCAGACATCCACCTTGTGTACAGGAGTTTCAGCTCATGTTCATAATCTCATCACGGCCAGGCCCATTACCACAATTCCTCTGCAGCCATAATTTATCACTTTCACTGGCAAAGTTCCTCTACTTCTACTTTTCACTTCCCTCTCAGGTTGATTCAATTTATTTGCAGCGGACTGTTTGTGATTCCTCTTAATGTTCTGCTTTCCTCTTAATGTTCTGCTTTCGCTCTATCTCACCTTCCATTCTCTAGCACCAAACAAAAACAAAGATTATTATCAGGGCCACTGTTACTTTTCTAGCAATAGCAACAATCCTTTGGGGCTCTGTCTTCACATCATCACTGCTGAGGAAGAAAGGAAAATATTTTACACAATCTCCACCTTGTTGGACTTCTTTCAGATAAGAAGTCAGGTCCTTAAATCTGAATTTGCTATCTCATTAAAAAGACTAAATGATGGCACATTACATAATTTAACCAGTGGGGAATGCTGTGGCCTGTGATCTTACACTATAAGACCACAAGATCTTTCCCTCCACTCATTGAGATGTTTTAATGTTTGTGATTGTTACACACATCAGATTACATGTTTTGTCATATCTGTGTTTAGGAACCTAAATTATGCAAAATGTTGATTAAAACATAATACCAAGATTCTGAGGGAATTTTAGATGTACTTTAAATCAACGTCAGTTTCACAAATGTCTAATAGTCACTTTTTTTCAAAGGTGCTGAGAAATGTTGACAAGTGTAAAAAAATAAATAAATCTATAAAACTACAAAACCATGGTTTTAAAATAGCATTTAAATAGCATTTAAACAAACAGAGTAAAAATATCTGCTTTAAAAAAAAAATTCAAGACACCTGGTAACATATAGAATTGTTGATTGATTATTCCACACCTGCAAGCTGATGTCAACATCCCTAAAATTTTAATCAGTTTTGCACATCAAAATCATTAAAAATCAGAATGACCACCAAGAGATGTAATTGTCATTCAAGGCTGAAAGCACTACATTGCTATATCAACTGTGTTTCCATACATCGTGCCCATCTAATAAGTGTCAGACACAGCTAACTGGTAAAGTAGCTTTAGGATACATCTTGCTTTCTGTGACCTTCTCACTGTGACCTTCTTTTGAAAAGGCAAGATCAGATCCTAGTAAAACATAGTGCCCAAGATGTGCTTTGTGTTTGGGTGCTTTGCCTGTAAATCTGAAGGTTCATTGTCATTCATATGTTTTATATCTATGTATTTATATATCAGATAACTGTATATTTATTCACGACTTAATTTCTTTGTTTTGTAATGAAATGCAACTGGCCCAGCTTGCTTTGTCTAATTGTCCTATATCCAGGCTCTGACACATATCAATCATATGTCTTGAGATTTTCCAAGATCATATTGCCTGGAGGAAAAGTCTTGTACAAAAATCCAAAATATAAGAAGCACTGCTAGGTCTACCACCAGGGTCCTCTTCTAGTAGGATATGCAGGGAAAACCTGCAAAGTGAGGTTACCATAATGACATCCTAATCAGCCAAACCAACTCAACAGACTTGTTTTGATGTGAAGGAGATTATGATGGCAAACCACGACAAAAAAATGGCAAACCATTACCCAAATTAGGTAGATCGCAAGACCTTTCTGGAGCTTTGCCATGCATTAGAAGCTCATGTTCCTGGTAGTCAGTCATCCTGAACTTAAAACAGCAGCAGGATATCCCCCAAACGAAAAAATTTGGAAAAAATGGGGGGAACATTGAGGTTGGATGTTATTCGAGCTGGGTGACAGGTGAGGGAGGTCTGGTTATTGCATCATATTCCAGCTCTGGGCTATGCCCCTGCCTGTGCAGTTATTTTATGATAAAAGCTATTAAATTGTTGTTTGTGTATTTTCTAAATACTGATAGAACGTTATTGGATTTTTGTGTGTTTACATTTGTTAATATGTATTTCAGCAACATTTGGAACTAGTTAGGATGGGTGTTTTATATCTTCTGTTTCTGTATTACTTTGCATGTTACATTGATAATCCCTTTTGTTGTCTTTTATCTGAAGATATGTGTTTATCACCGACAACTCAGAGCAGTGTGGAAAATGGCCTTGGAATCTGTCAAAGGCTGTTGGGAAATCTTAAACTAGCATTGCCTGGTTCCTATATCTTTGACTCCTCATTTTACTTTGAGTCTGGGAGGATGTTAGGTTTTAGACAGGCTTTATCTCCTGAGTCAAAACGCTGTGAAACTCTGAACTGCCAGGTTGCCAACCCTGTCAGTACCAGACAGAAGTATCTGGTGGAATGAGACCCGTGGATGCCTTTTGTGTCACTCTTGTCTGATATCCTTCCCCTCCACTGCTTTCGAAGCCACAGGCCTTGTGTCTAGAGGTATGCTGCAATATACAATTTAAGATAAAAGTTATACAAAAATTCCTGGCATTTTTACCAGAGCCGGTCAAAGAAAGTTTTTTTTTTCATTATTTATTTCATATTCTTATTCAAAAAGCTTCCCTGTGACAGTGGCTGAGAAAACTGAGAAATTGGGTCACAGTTGGACCTGCATTTTTTTATGAAGAACATCACAGAAAACCTTGCCATTCATAAAGTTTCTTTGTTTTTTGAAAAATTGAATTTCATTATTTCTCTTAGTAAACATCTCCTTTTTGGACATCTATAATATCTGAGTATGGATGCTAGAAGGATGATTGTTAAAGAGAGTGTCATCAGCCATTAATGTCAGGTTGCGATCGATGACTCGAGCGGAGGTGGAATTGCGGGGAAGGAGAATGAACAGAACATGAACCGGAACAAAGGCAAAGCGGAAACGGAACAGGAACAACGCGGAGAGAGAACGTAAACAAACAGAACTGAGACACGGAACGTAAACAAACAGTGAACTGGAGCGAGACTCGGGAACTACAAAGGTGAATAAACAAATCAAAATAAACAAACCAGCTAAAGAACACGGGAAGGGGAAAATAAAATAATAGACAGAATAACAACAGGGAGAAAACAAGGACTCAACCAAACTAGAAAAATAACCTAAACAAAGCAATAACTAAATATAAATAATGATAACAACAACAAAATAATAATGAACTGAACCAAACCAAAAAAAACACGGATCATTACAATTAAAGATTCTTCAGATCTGCAGTTATACAGACTGCTACAGGACATCAGCCCTGCCTGCACCTACCAACATCTTAAACACTGTAAGAACAAAATGAATGGCATGAGCTACAACAACATTAAATTCATTTTGAAATCAATAAAGTACTTTTGAACTGAATTGGATTGGATTAAAGACATCAAAGACTGTTTAACCATCAAACCAACTATGCAGAGTGGGAGATGTTTATTTGGCCCATGGCTCTCGTCCCTCTAATAGGCAGGGCTTTGCTGTTGATGAATTGTCAGAAAGAAAGTGCTGCATTCCACCTCTGATAAGTGTTATTGCTTTTTTTATTGCTTTCCTCCCTTAATGAGTGGATGGAGTATTATTATTGTTCATTTGGTCGAGGCAAAAATCTGTGTTTATAATGAGAAAGCTCAGTGCCCAAGAACTCTCATGCTTGCGTGCACCAACAAGATCGCAGTTTCATTAATCATAAGATGCTCCTTATTAATGTCTTGAGAGAATAGCACAATAATCAGTTCCTATTTTCTGTTTTGTTCTTCCTTTGAGGATGCAACACGACAAGCTGTGTAGTCAAAGATGTTTGTTTAAAAAGGGACTCTCACAAGGAGTTGAGTCTGTTAGATGGTTGTTGAAAGAGAGCTTTGTGTGTTTGTTGAAAATGAGAAGAGTTTGGCCCTGGAGGAGATCTGCTTTCACTGCCGCTTAAGTACACACAGCATTATTGTGTCACTCCAGAAAAGGTGGGAGTAGACCCTTTACAGCTGAATTGCACATAAGGGGTATGATGATATTAAATCCTAATATATTCTAACTTGCTAACAATCTGCCAAAGCAGAGAGAAGGCATGTTCTTTATTTCCTACCTACCACTTACCTACCTACCTTGGGACCATAGTTTCCTATCCATATGCAGCTTCATTTTAAAATGTGGCTGGGCTGAAAACTCCCCTATTTAAACTACATTTGATTACATTGTTTGTGACAGTTTTGTCACAATCAGAAGCAGGAGGAAGTGGAGTTATTTGACAATCAACAAGAGCCATGTGTAAAATTTTAGCTTTATTTTGTAATTCATAGCTTGGCAAGTAAGTAAACTTTTAGCGTGCTGTATGTGGTCATGATTGGTGTCTGTTTTGTATTTTAACATATTACTTAACTAGGCTACTGAGATTGCGGCCAAATCTGTAGTACCCAACAAGAGAACAGAAATATTATTACAAGGCTTTAAGCTTTAAACAGTTTGACAAGCCTGTTGTTTAAAGCCTTAAGAGGATTAAGCATATAAACTGTGTTATAACATTTCAATAACATCCCCCATCTCCCTCCCAAGCTTATTTTAATTGAGTATATATATATATATATATAAAAAGAAAATGGCTTTATTTCTAAATAAGGTGAAAATGTAAAAGGGTGTAAAGATGTCTATATGGACAGTTCTAGTCCTAACAGGGTAATCAAGACTTTTCATATGTTAGTTATTGTTCTAATATGTTACTCACATAATTTACAAATATTTCTGTTGCTGCTACTAGAACTACAAGAAATAAAAATAATAATTGTTATAGAAATTAATTTACATTTGGGGAAACTAAACTGATAATCATGATGACTGTCCAAATTAGCCTGATACAAAAAGTTCACACTCTCACATATATAATCATGTAACAACATTTACACCTGGACTGCAATTATTGTCTCTAACCCTATGGAATTTTTTGTCTTTTTATTTATGTGAAACAGTTTGAGCCATTTTATCCTATTTTTTAAGGTAATGAAATTACTAAAATACACTGCTCTGAGTTGTCGGTGATAAACACATATCTTAAGAAAACATAGTTTTTCTTGACACAAGTTGGCAGAATTGCACATTGATAAAAAATATGTGTAAAAATGTTCCTTGGCTGAAATGCTGCCTTGTTACTACTTCGGGAGTTCTATCGTTTTTTGTTTTTTTTTAAAGATATATATATATATATATATATATATGGTCATTATTTTTGATTTT
The DNA here is from genome assembly GCA_032876305.1 of Orestias chungarensis. Taxonomy (NCBI): domain Eukaryota; kingdom Metazoa; phylum Chordata; class Actinopteri; order Cyprinodontiformes; family Cyprinodontidae; genus Orestias; species Orestias chungarensis. Next base: position 4,796,730 of record JAVLVB010000318.1, on the reverse strand, counting down.
TGATTATTTTGCTCTTTGTCCAACTTTAAGAGTTGATGAATCTAGAGACATTTGACTGACTGGATGGCATGCGTTTTTGTGCCTCTGTTAGGAGAAATAACATTGGGAAACAATTCCCTGCCACTTTTACAGACACATTCACTCCTTCTCCTTTTGGGCTCATTTCTCCTTTACAGTCTGTGTTATAAACAGGATAATGCATCCCTTGGTGTGGGAGGTCCTCAGGTGAAAAACAGGAGCTATTGCCTCCATCTTCATCCCCCGTGACTCACCTCATCTTTTTGTCAGCGAGTCCCGGGCTAAACAAAGTGTCTAATTAGCTCACCGGCACAAAACACAGCCCGAGTAATTGCGGAAACTTAGCCTGTAGCAGCCTGGCTCGTACACACACACAAGGCTGCTCGAATAACGTTGTGCCGTGGCAGGCGGCCACCACAATCTTCTCTCCTTTATTTATTCACTTACTCACCATTGAGTCACTTAGCCTTGCCTGCCACCTTCGCTCCATTGCTTAATCAGATTTACCACACTGTTAGTACCATTTCAGGCTTTATGTTGTTTTTTGTGGCTTGACTGCTTTTTTATTTGAAGCTGTCTGTCACTCCTGGCTCCCCGTTTTCTCCCTTTGTTTTAACTGGGATTGTAAGAGTTTTAACTTCATCAGGAATTTTTGACAACACTCTGTAATTTGGCTAATGCATTGTGTTCGTCTATGATGCATTGTTACACTGAAGGCTAATTTTCAGCTTAACCGTTTGCTCAGTTTTGAATAATGCATGTGTTATTCACTAAAAGGAGAGAGAGCTCTGAATATTAGCTTCATTCGTACTCTTTATACTATCACAATGCCTTGCAAAAACATATATATTGACTAAACCAGGTACATTTTTTTGTTCGTTGCCTCAACCTTCAACCTAAAACACTCTAACCTCATCCAACACCCCCTCTGATGTGCATTCGAGAAGTCTGCCTCTTTTGGGAGCATGGAAAAAAAGTAAGGGTTTTTTGACAGCCTGAAGAAGTTCTATATCACTACTCCTTTAATCATACAGGAGAAGTACAATTTTATAGTAAAAAGTGCCATAGTCAGATAAGTGTGTACTTTTGATCTTACTGAATGCAAAATGGCATATGTAGATAAGAACTAGTATTGATCTTTCCCTAGATGTAACATTCCCACTGTGAAGCATGGCGATGGTAACATCATTGGGTGTGGAAGATGCTTCAGCTATATACAACTCAAAACCTAAACTAAATCTATATAAAAGGGAGTGGAGTTGAGGTTCATCCTCCGGTAAATTTAAAACATGAAGCCAGACCTATTATTTGAGATTTGATTGGTTGTTCTGCACATTATTTACTCAGTGTGTTAAAAGTAGATACCACAATTGTTAGTTTTTTTATCCATTAACGTAAGCAAAAAAAACACATATTTATTTCCTAACCAGCTCATACCTGTGTCTGTGCCAATCAAATTTATTGACGTTTGTGGTTTCAAAATGGCTAATTGTGAAATAAATCCAAATGTGCTTGAATAGTCTTACAATGCAATGTGCCGTTCTTACTTCAGGCAACATTTTGGGGGTTTAAGTGAAAATAAACTGATCTTCAAACATTTTTTTTTGGCTCTGATAAATAGCGTTGGGATTATGATGCAAAAATAACACAGCAAAGGAGATTGGAAAAAAAAGAAACACAATGTTGTTTGGGGGTTTTTTTTAATGCAAAAAAAAAGCAGATAATACAAAAGCATACAGAGTTAAGTCTAAATCCAAAACAGGGAAGTTGTCTGAAGTAAATAGAAAGATTAAATACTCCCTTTGAAGACAGCAGTATTTAGTACCGTCACCTGGGATAGCGAGGGCATCAGGACTCAGCAAAGGTCAAAATAGAACCATCTAACCTTCTGCATCATTTATCTTGATGGCTTATAAAAGGATGCCAGAGAAGAAAAACGTAGCATGGACTGAAAAGGAGGAAAGTTTTTGGAATGGATGCTCAGCCCAACCGCTCTGGAGTGATGGATGGAAGATGTTTAAAGACAATATTACGCTTGGTGGTGGTCCGGCTGCAGAAAATGTGAATAAAGAAAGGAAGCTGAATCAAATGATTTATCACCAAGAAAAAAATTGAAGTCAAATTGAAGGAGAAGTGAACAGAGTTACAGAGAGAGACAGAGGGGAATGAATAAGCGGAACTTCAGTGACACAACCTTGGAAATGAAAATGGTGAGAATTTGGGAAAGAATAAAATTAGCAAACAATAGCTAAGAGTTTTCCAGGGATTGTTGAATAATCATTCTGTGTTTGAAGCAAACTAAGAGAAAGTAGGTGTGGTTGAGTCTTTTCTGTCCCTTTCAAACTACCATTTCCCCTTCTGTCTGTCTAGTGTTGGGTTGTGGGTATTACAGGGAATATGATTTTCTTTCCAAGCGGACAAGGGTTAAGATGAATGGCTGCCCTTTTGGATTCAAGATGGTCATTATCATTCCCTCATGGTGCTGCCAGATAAAGCCCCCAAAG
>JAVLVB010000318.1:4736102-4794108 GCA_032876305.1 Orestias chungarensis | reverse complement strand
TATATATATATATATATATATATATATATATATATATATATATATATATATATATATATATATATATATATATATATATATATATATATTCTCGTTCACTACAGATCTAAATGGCAAGTGAAGCACTTGAATTCCAGGTTTAATTATTCAATCTGCGTTCAATCTTAGAAACAATTATTTGAAATAGATGTGATTGTCTTGACTTGTGAGGATCTACCTACATGTTTTAGCACAATTCACATAAATGATGGATACAGTAGTACTGAGATGTATGCTTTAGATTTTTGAGATTAACTAGACCTTAAAAGTTGGTGAGACAATGTTAAAGTAGCTTGGAGTTGAGCACTTTAGCAACATAAGTATATATTGTGAAAATATTATCATCACATATTTTTTAAATACAGTCACATTTTAAATTTTTTTTATTTAAAGGTTAAAATTAGGCTCTAATTTTATTTTTTGTTGGATTGCTACCTAATTAATTTTGCTCTTACTGTCCCGATAAAAGTGTTCATTTATTCTGTCATTGTACTTGTGTGTCACTCTTGACATGGATTTTTATTGTCCAATCAGTTTTTTTTCCTATAGTTAGACCCAACTCTAAATGTGTTTCCATCTGTTCCCTTGGTAGCAAATAACAGGGTTTAAAGCCATTTCTCACATGGATTCTCCTAATCGCTGTGTCTTTCTCATTCCTCTCAATCGCAGGGTGGTGTGATTAGCCATGTCAGTCACTGGTAAAGGCCCCTTATACACAACGTTGCTGCAGGTTTCCCTCTGAATAGACTAAAGGGTGGATACTCCCCTGTTTCAGTCTGGACTCTGGAGCCATTCAAATTCATGTCATCCTTTGTTGTGTCACTTCAGCATTGTAGCATAGGGAAACATGTTGACATTCCTCTCTACAGGATTATTGTCAGTCTGTTAGGGCCTAGTCCATTAAGGCCAAGCTGCACAGTATTCTCAGCAAATGGTAAAATGTCCATCCTGGCTTCATGATTTTCATGGATGAAAATAAGCTTTAACTGAAAACGGACATGGAATGTCAGTGTCTTTTCACCACAGCTGCAAATGTTAAATGGTTGGCTGAATTCAGTTAAGCTGGTGTTGGATTGTTTGTTGGTGTTTGTATATGGAGCTCACAGGCAGTGGTGAGGATCTGATAGTATGATAACTTTGAGGAAAAATACCACAGTCTTACAGCATAAGACATCGGGTAAACACAGCTACATTTAGTATTATTTTGATGCATAATATAATGTTTGAACATTGTTGACCTGAAGCAGCATTACCCTAATAAAGAGAGTGAGCCATCACTGGCTGATTTGCATAACATGAATAATGCCTATTATCCAAAATCCCTTTGGTATCAGCAAGAGTATAAGTGTAGTTGTCTACTTTCAGTCATCTGGCTGGCAGTGTGTAGCAACACCTGTGGGAAGCACAGTTCTGCTTTATTCTTTTTCTTCTAGTCTCAGAGAAAACTACTTGCAGATCCTGTTGTATCTCATTAAAGGGGGTTTAAAACATTAATTTATAAAATACTTTAATATATGACATTATTTAGACTGCTAGCAATATCACAGAATACTTAGGGAAAAAAATTATCAGGATGAAATCTAATTTTCACAAATTAGATCTTGTCTGACCGACATAAAATCAGATTTTAAAGGGTATGCCACTCACAACGTGACATACAACACTGTATAATTCAGACTGATGGTACCACTGAGTAGAATCAATACTATTAACAAAGATCTATCAAGGGCAATATGGAGAATAACAATCTGTGGACAGATGCTGAAATAATTAGTCTGCAGGGATGTTGGTGGGGGGCTTTCTGCAGGAAAAACATGTAGGATCATGTGACAGAAAAACAGCTTTACCATTCTAAATCTATATTCATTAAGTTTTCCATAAAAACCTACTGTATGTTCAGCTGATATTGGGAAGCTCATTCCACACACAAAAAAAGTTTATACCAAAAATAGGATTTGCTAAACGAATAAGATTTTAATGCCATTATAGGGTACCACACTCATTCCTCTTCCACCTCCCCCCATTGCGAATCACTTGATCTTTGACCCCTGCTCAAGATGGATTGAAATTCATGCCACTCAGTTGGTGGATACCCTTTCCCAGTTCTCTTACCCTGCTGGTCACCAATTAGGATATGTGTCCCGCATTCAGCGAGCCATACCAAACCCTCTTTTCCTGTAGATGATAGGCTTATACAGAGAGCCCATATTGCTTCTGTCCATTTATCTTCATCAGCTGCTATTGCAATGGAGGCCCTCTTAGCCCCAAAGGGCCCCCTTTCTCTGGTCATGTCTCACCCTTTGCCTCTAATCTTGCCTTAAATGTTCACGTATATTCCCATCAACCTTTACCTTGAAAGGAACGTGATGGTTGACAGTAAGCTATTAAAATGAAGCAGTTTTGTTTCCAGCATCACAGGAATGGAAATTGACTATAAACTAAAGACATTGGACTGGGTAAAATTAGCATTGAAGAGGTCATAATGCATTGAAGGAAACAATAGTTTGCAAGGCAGTACATCTGATTTGGTCATTGTGAAATTAGACAAAAGCCATTTAATGTTCCATCAAACAATCCCACCCTAGTTTGAAAATACTGTTGTTAGATTTTTTTTTGGGGTTGTTTTATTTTATTTTATTTCTTACCATGCAAGCATTCACATGTTCATATTTGTGTGTGGGGGGCCTTGTAACCTCATCACTCAAGTTAAATGGTTGTCAGCTAGCACTGAAATTAGACTGTCTCTCTTCTGTGGTGGACTGTCACCACAGAAACGGAAGAGGGTAAGTGGTCAGGTCCCAAAGCTCTTTTTTTGGTGGAGGCCAATTTTGGAGCGTTTGCTGCAATATTTTACACACAGTGACAATTTATCAAAAGCACTGTGACCTACAAACAGTTGAACATTCTATTGAAGTGGCGATGTAGAGCTAGTTGTTTCGGACTAGACGCTCAAAGTCAAATATCCATTAAATCCGGCAAGGCGCACTATTTTATCAAAAGGTCTCCTGCTTGGCATCAGTATTAAAAGCAGCTGATTGAATTCCAGTAAGCCAATCCTCCTGATTGCTTTATATATTCAAGACAACTGGTGCTCAGATTCATCTGTAGTAAGGCTGCGGATATAAAACTTGAGTTCAAGGAGGACAGTATTGTCCTTTACAATTGAACCTTGAGAATGTGTAATGTTGGTTCTACATAGGTAGTTTAGCTCACTGATTTTAATGCCAGGAAGCTAACAATTTTTATGCTTCAGATTTATTCCTCAATGATATTCATAAAATTATGCAGGCGAATAAATATCATGGTTTGGCTCATACTGTCCTCTTAGTCTTAAGGTTTGTGAGTAACAAGGTTACTATTATTCCTTCAGAAAAAAATGTTATCTTTTTTCCTCCATTTATATTATCAACACAGTTACTTAACAATATTACTTTTTTTCTCATGAAAGTTGTTTTACATGCTGGTGCAAAATCTGCCAATTCTGCTTGAACACAGCATGTTGTGCCTTTATAGTGATTTAGCTCAGGCACTCTCTAAACCCTCACTTGGTCTCGCTTCCCCATCTTTTCCATTACAGGTCATACTTGTTCTGACTCCCGTCACTCTGCTTTAATGTTTAAAAGCCTTTTCCCCTTTAGCGTCGCTATTTGTTAACACACTTTGTTATTTTACTATCCACTTGATATGTTGTGTGAGAATAATATGTCTCTTATTTTCTCTTGTTCACCTTGTTTGTGTGCTTCAACTAGAATAAAATAAAAGAGAAAAGAGAGCAAGGGTTGTCAAACTGTAACTACACACTTAAATGTTTTTTGTTTTTGTTTTTTTGTCCTTGGGATTAGCTGTAATGGACCAACACAAATCACTGCAAATTACTGAAGTAAAAAGAAAATGATGTTGAATGTCTCAACGGAATGGGGACAAAGCAAATATGTTCTAGTCAGAACAGGCCAAAACCCACTTTCAGGACATCATTCAAAGAAAAGCTGTTTTTTTAGTGTTAGCTCCAAACCAACCCTGCACATCATCCCCATGGTTAAACATATGTGCCAGCATGATGCTGGATGGAGTTAGATACAGAAAAATCTTGACAACAACCTTTAAGAAAACCAAAACCTTTAAGACTAGGATGGAGGTTCACATCCCTGCAGGATAACAACCCTTAATAGTGATATAATAGAAAGGCAGTCATCAAACCATATTTATGAGTTAGAATATCTCAGACCAGCTCTAAATCAGAAAGACCTTAAAGTTGGTGTTTACAAATGCGAATTATAGAACTAGTTTGCAAAGAACAATGGTGAAAGGTTTTAGTGAAACAAACTGATACACAGTAACCCTACCATACATGAAAATGTAAATATTTTAAATTTTGGTCTTGAAGTTGCAAAATGCAAAGGCACCCAGCTTCGTTCACTTTTATTTGAAGAAAAAAAGGAAAACGTACATGTGTAATTTTCTCCTACTTTACAATCGCGAGAAAATTTGAGTTAGTCCATTGAACAAAACCAACATAAAAATGTTTTTTGCTTTGCTTAAAGGAACAAAGATAAAAGTGTTAAAACACTTTTATATCATTGTGACCCTTACTTTTCCTCCACATTTTAAACTACAATTCTGTTTTTGCTCTTCAGTCCCTACTTTTAGCTTAGCATCTGATTCCCCGCTTTTTACGTAAAAGACGTTTTTTTGTCCTTGCAAAAATAACTTCTTTAGTTTATGGTGGCCCATAAATGCTGTGCTGATTCACAACTGATAATTTAGCTTTTGGCTACAATAGTAGGGGGACGGGCCTTGGCTCCTGGTCATTAATAGCAGAGCTGCAACAAAGAGAGTGACTGGAAAGTCCTCCAGACTCAATTGATTCACTCTCTCTGTGCTGCATACTAATGCACAGTACCCAGCCTAGTTCTGTTGTTCAACAACCTTAGAGAGTGGAGGCTGAGTGAGGAAGAGAGGGAGAAAATGACTTGCTCTGATAAAGATTACTTTCTCTGCTGAGTAGGCTTCCCACTTGCAGCGATACCCCTGCTCTCGAGAGAGGTGATTGCACTATGGAAAATCCATGTCTTGGACTTTAAAGTTTTCCCCAGCTGTCAATTTCTCTGTCATGTGAGAGTTGTCTGCTCCGACGAACAGCATTAGAACAAAGAAATGTTTACGGCTGTCTTTAGTATATAGTATTTATAATCTGCTTGTCGTACATTTGTTGAGTAAATCATGACAAAGCCTAACGGCTTATTAACTTCCACTAAATCAATGTTGATGTTGAATGAAAGCAGTCATGACCCCAGTAGGCCACTCAAACATTGGGGGCCTGAGCAACTCAGCCAAGAAAGGTTAAAGGTTAACTAAAACAGTTAACAGAGCGGCGAGTCTAACCTACTCTCACCCCTGTGTGACCTGAGAGTTGAGGATTGGTCACCACTCGCTCCTAATCTGTCAGTTTCAACATGGCACTGACATGTTAGTGGTCAATGACATTTGAGGAAGCAAAAGTGTCTTGCTGCTCAGTGGAAGAAGGCAAATTAGGTTTACAAGTAAGGCAGCACCAGAGTTTTAATACCTATTCATTCATTTTTTTATGTCAATGACATTTTCTACAATTCTATGATTTTAGTTGTCCTTAAAAAAACATGATAACAAAATGAGTTTGAAATATACTTGTTGAGAACATTCTGTAACTGAATGAACCTAATTGGGAAATGCATAGAAAGCCTACCACTAAACAGTGAATGCACAAGCCAAACAGAGAAGTGAAAGGAATTACCTTCATACCTCCGGATCAACAAATATAAAGGATACACACTGTTGTAGAGCCCAAAAAGAACCATGACCTCCCCTAAACAAAAATGGAAGAAGCTTGGATCCACCCCGACCCTTCCTAGACATGACTTGGTGACCAAATTGAATAATAGAAATGAAGGGTCGACGACAATAAGATGACCAATTCAACCATTGCCAGAATGTCAGCCTCTGCTAACACACTTTAATATTCAAAAAGAAAAATGGCTAGTCCTCAATTCTCCGCAATGTAAGAAGATGGAAAATTCTTTGTTATAGTGAAACATCCAACCCATCTGTAAAGCATCTTGGATGTGGAGGCATTAGTCAGATGATAATGCAACATAAACAAGGGTGACAATTTACCTTTCAGCGTAACAATGACCTAAAACGCACAGGCAAGGTAATAAAGGGGTGGCTTCACAAGCTGGCTATGAGTCACCCTGGGTGGGCCAGTCAGATCCTGGACTTGAGGCTGTCAGTCCAACCAAATGTGGGGAAAAGGGAAGTGATGTGAACATTTCCCCATGAAAATGATACTTAAAATAATGAATTCCTAGTGAAAAATGTCCATATGTTTGTTATAGGACTTCTTTCTTCTTTGTCTCTGCAAGCACTCTGTGCTACAGTACGGTGGCCGTGCGTCACCTCAGCTTACGCGTCAGAGCCACTGAGCACACATCTCCTCTCTTGGGAGTTTCCTCCGACTTGTTCACTTCATTCTCCTGCTGTTGTCTCCTTGTGGGACTAGGGGGGCGCACTGAGCCCAGATTGAGCCACTCTTACTTGGCCCTGCTCCATTCCTGTAACAACGCTAATTACATCTCAAATGGTAATAGATGAGGCCTCGTTAGCAGCTCTCACTCCCTTGAAAGATTTACAAACATACATCAGAGAAGCCACTGATCGGCCCGAGCTCCCTCCTTCAAAGGACCGGACTTCAGAGGGAGCTTGGGGGCCTGAGTCGCTAATTACTCCAGCAGTTCCACACTGCTGCCCTGCGCTTAACAGACATCTTCTTACATTAATAGCACAGCCCTTAAACATGTGTGCCCTTAAATTCAGGCCAAGCTACATAGGCGTGGTAAATCTATAATTCAATGACTGAAGGACTGACTGATGTCCTTTTTTGTCTCAAAATGAGCCATCTGTGACAGTGCAGAAATTATACTTACCATCAGTTCGATCCTTAACTACAGGAGCCCTTGTTTGTAATTAAAATATTCTAATATTTTACTTTTTCAAATCATATTTTCGAACTTAACTTTTAAACAGAAGGGTTATTGCTATGGTACAGTTGTTCACAGAGTGCTGTACCTAAGCTTACTAATGAAAAGTTAAAGTGTAAAAGGAAAAAAGTGTAGCATAAAACAAGTAGTATGGAGGCAGATCATCAAAAATGCATGTGGTCCAATACAATCTGTCCACATTTGGTAATGATGGGAATTATGTCCAGGTTCCTTCCAGAAAATGTTAGAGCAAATATTCTGCAGACAAAGGCTTATTGCGTGCTTTATTGAGCTATTTAATCAGGTCTTGTTATCTACCCACACTATTTAAAGTAAAAATACCTGGTTTAATGGCCATTGTGCTTGATTCGACTCAAAGCTTCTTGACCTTAACCTTGTTTATTATTCAAAGAGAATGATAAGACTGTACTACTTTTATTGTTAAGCTTGTCTGACAGACAACTATAAAGTCAGCAGTATTCCCCCTGGCTGTGATTGCCATAAATTAGTCAGGATTTTAAATATCAATTACAAAAATAAAAAAAGAAAGAAAGAGATGAAGTATGGCACCCTGTGTGTGATGAGTCTATACAGGGCTTACAGGTTTTTTATATTAAGTCACTAAATTCAGTTACCATCTCATAAGTATTTTTGTAGATTAAAATATTTGTAAAGATATTACCTTCTACTCTACATAGCTTTTTTTTTTTAACTACTTGCTTAAGTGTTAGCTGCAGTATCTCACACCTTCAGTCCCAGTTTCTGCAATCAGAAGAAACGATATGCATAAAAATAAACTAATGTACCAGAATGATGGCATCTGTGTTCATATTTTTTCCTTTATCTGATGAAAGTTTGCACCCTAAATGATGATCGCCATGACAAAAAGCCTGTTAAGCCCAGGGGTCTATGAGGTATTGATTGGTATATACCAGCATATGCCCGCCTTCTCTTCATTGTTTAAAGTGATTTAATTCCAAAGAATTCCATTAGGTTTCATTATCATTTGCGTTTCATTTGCTGTATAGTGGTCTGAAGGAGATGGAGTCAACAAGAAATTTAGATGCTGCTCTAATTGTGGTGTGGTTTACAGTGAGCTTGTTTATCCCTCATTGGTCTGCTGTGAGAAATAATAAGAAAATGAAAGTAAAGCATTGTAAGGAAGGAAGAGTAGGCAAAGGCGCAGGGCCTTGTTACTGAAGGAATGGCATATTGATCATGTCTGACAGGGAGCAGTGGAGTGATCAATCCTGATGGGCTAGAGAAGCCTGTTAGGGGATTCTCCTGGGCCATCAGGGTCACTCAGACAACATGCAATGGGAGAGAAATTAACTCATCAAGGGAAAGCAATAGAATGAAAAGATTGATGGCTGCATAAGTTATCATGACACAAAATTATACTTTTTTTTGTTGAAAGTGGTTTAGAAAGCATTAGAAGGAGGATGTGTGCATTTTTTTTTTTAATTTAGCTAAATTATCTAAATTTGAATAAATTGACATCACTGAACTTTGTTTAATGAACGGTCAATGGCGTTTTGTAGAACTAAAGTAAACCTTATAGGGTTTGGTAAGAGCCAGTGCAGATGTTGATGCATATGTTTAGCAGAAACTAGATCAATGTCCAAATGTTCGTTGAGATGTGAGAAATCATCCGCATCCGCTGTCCGACTTGTAGTCAGTGTCTCTCTACTTTCCCCTTGAGTATGCTACACCTTGTTTTGCTGGGGCTAATTGATAGCCTGTATATTCAGTAAGGCAGTCCTGAGTGACTTCTATTAATGAAAGTAAAATGTGTTGGTCTGACAGTCAAGTAAAAGCTCAGTGTAGGGTGATCTATAGCTTGAGGCATAGTCTAGAGGCAGAGCACTGTAAAGTAGCTGTTGCACTTCAAGAATCCATTTAGAACATAAATTATATTTGAAATCTGAAACTAACCTCAGGGATGATATTACAGAATTCTGGGGAATTATTCAATTTTGTTTTTCACTTTAATTCAATTGCATTGACTTTCAAATTAACAAAAAAAGTTAATATTAAATTCATTTTATTATATTGTATCTTTCCAATGACTACTGCAATGTCACAAACAGAGAAATCTACATCGAAACAGAATATTTATTGGAATTTGTTTATATGATCTCATGTATCTGCGTTCTCCTAGACAGTGGGACAACACAGCAGGAGATCTTTTTTCAAAAAATTTTGTTAAGAGTTGTCAAGTCATCAAATGGCCCTATTGCACAAGCAACTATTCCGAACAGATCAACTAGGTTCTACTTATTTATTGCTGTTTTCCACTAGTAAAAGTTACTGTGGTAGGAAAAGGGAAGAGTCCACCCCTAAATTTCCTCAATCTTTTGTGTTGTGTTTGTTGTGTAAAGTTCACAGCAAACTACAGAGTTTGGTGTCATCCAGCAATTGTCCTGAAAAACACCCTAACTGTATAAACTGGAGTCAAACCGAATCAACCTGGGCGCCTTAGAGGTGCTGATAGAAAAGGGTCAAATGACTCATATCAAAACATAGAATAAGTAATTTGGAATTAGCCCAGTATAACATCGAACGCATCTCAAGAAAAATAAGCTCAAAAAATATAAGATGTGTGTATACTAAATTATTTTTAGTCATAGGGTTAATCACTTTTCACAGATAAGTAAACAATCTTTAGATGTGTCAGGTAAGGTTTATTTCCTTTTTTGTTAATATAACAAGTTGATTTCATAATATATGCTCTTGTATAGTGTTTAGAGGGATGAAGTAGTTTTGATAATCAGAAGGAGAAATTTGAGTTTAAACTGATTTCTATATTTCCTAACTTGATCTGTGGTGTACTGCTAAAACAAGGTTTTTTTAGTCACACGAAGGTGATACACATTGTTCAATTCAGCGTCTTTGCTAAAACACTTTGCAACAGGGTCATGTTGATGTAATGCAGAAAAAACAATTACCTGGTGGGATTTGACTCCTGAGGGCAGAGCTAAATGCTGGTTTTCACTGTAGCTTGGTGAGGCCACGGTTCCCGTTTTTTTACAGCACACTGCTCACATATCACCTGCTATTTAAAATGAGGCACTTTGCCCCATCCCCACTTTCCTCATGTGGCCTCATATTTAATTCAGTAGCAGCCAAAGGAGCAGGAGCATCATGTACGGGTGACTTCTCCAGGGTTCCACTCAAGCAGGAACAGATCATTTTAGTCCTTCTTAATAGCACGTCAAATCACAATATTTTTTTACATTGACCAAAACATAATTAACCAAGGACAATTTTCGATGTAGACATTTTGGGAATCATTATTAACTTTTTTTTGAGTGCAGGGGTGCATGCTGAAATGAGGTGAGGGGCAGTCATGCACGAGTGACGTTCCCAGCTCTTTATTTTAAGACCAATTTTCAGATGGAGGAAAAGGATAAGGAGGGTTTCTTCGAATGCCTTGCCCATATTTAGACACGCACTATAAAATAATACAGCTTCTGCTACCATGGATTCATTTATTCAGATATTCATGGCTTTAGGCTAAATAATGAAAGATGGGACAAAAACACTTCAGTCTGCTCTTCTTTCTTGTCGTGTCTCTTGACTGGAATGCTGCTTAGTTTTTGGCTCCTGTGAGCTGGGGCACCCAAAGTACCAGTGGAAACAATAGTGTTTTAGAAAGGAAGTCAATGAGGTGGGATTTAGTATGCCATGATACAGTAAAAATTGTCAAAGATAACTAGGTGCGAACTGTCTTATTACCAAAAGTTTAACCTTGTAAAACTTTATTTTCTAAAAAATTAGAATTCATATGCTTTTTGATTGATAAATGTAAATGTTTCCATAGTCAATGATGATTTGTGTAGCCATGCTGTCTGCTGGCACTGTCTATTAAGTTAAATCTGTTATGATGTTTTGTGACCCACCACCTCCTTCTCCTGCAACCAACCTCACGGCAGATTCCTTTGCCAACTTCTTCACGGACAAAGTGGCAGCGATCAGCAGTCAGCTCAGACCCATCTACACAGACCACAGCTCACCCTTCCTCACTGGTCCTTCCTCTGAGTGCCGCTGAACCCACTGCTTCCTTTTCTTCATTTACCCCTCTCACGGAGGAGGAGGTATCAAAGCTTCTCACAAGCAGCCGCCCTACATCTTGCCCACTGGATCCTATTCCTACCACACTCGCACACGCCATAGCTCCAACCGTTGTGACAGCAGCCAGTCATTTGATCAATGCTTCACTATCTACCGGACGATTCCCCACTGCCTTCAAACAATCCCAGATAAGTCCCTTATTAAAAAAAACCTCCCTAGCCCCCACCCAGGTGGAGAACTACCGACCAGTCTCCCTCCTCCCTTTCCTATCTAAAATCATCGAAAGAGCTGTCTCAAAGCAGGTGAGGAAATTTCTCTCCTAGCAAGACCTCCTTGATTCTAACCAATTAGGCTTTAAGAGCGGTCACTCTATGGAAACGGCACTCATGTCAGTATTGGAATCCTTGAAAGAAGCCAAAGCGACAGGCCAATCATCACGTCTCATCCTGCTGGACCTTTCAGGTGCATTTGATACTGTAAACCACAGCATCCTACTTACCAAGCTGGCAGACATGGGCATTGAGGGCAGTGCACACTCCTGGTTTAAATCCTACCTCACCGGACAATCCTTCAAGGTGGCATGGCAAGGCCAAACATCGACGTGACACCACCTCACCACAGTGGTGCCCCAAGGCTCAGTGTTGGGCCCCCTCCTCTTTGCCATGTACACTACTTTGCTGGGCCCAATCATCCATTCGCATGGTTTCTCCCATCACTGCTATGCAGATGATACCCAGCTCTATCTGTCCTTTCCTACAGACGACCTCTCAGTACTGACGCGAATCTCAGCCTGTCTTTATGACATATCTGCATGGATGAAAGATCACCACCTCCAACTGAACCTTTCCAAAACCAAACTGCTTGTTATTCCAGCCAAGGAAAGTATTCACCACATCACCATCAGGTTAGACTCCCTATCTGTTGCACCCACTAAGGTTGTAAGAAAACTGGGCGTCATGATCGATGATCAGCTGACCTTTGCGGATCAGGTTGCCTCTGTCGTTTGATCGTGTCGCTTCTCTCTATTCAACATCAGGAAGATTAGGCCATGTCTAACTCAACATGCGGCACAGCTCTTAGTTCAGACCTTGGTCATTTCCCGCCTTGACTACTGTGAGACAGATGATCCAGAATGCTGCAGGTCGCCTGGTTTTCAACCTGCCAAAGCGATCGCATCTCATACTCTTTTTCACTGAACTCCATTGGCTTCCCTTCGCTGCACGCATCAAATTCAAATCACTAATGCTGGCATACAGAGTGTTTGATGGATCAGCGCCCATCTACCTCAACACCCTCTTAAAGCCTTACGTCACTGCCCGCCCGCCCCGTTCCTCCAAGGAGCGCCAACTAACACGACCAAGGCACCGTGCAGGTCAATATAAACTCTTCTCATTTGCAGTTCCTCCCTGGTGGAACGACCTTACGTGCACTATCAGAGCATCAGATTCTCTTTCCACCTTCAACAAATCCTTGAAGACCCAGCTCTTCCGAGAGTATCTATTGCCCTGAAAGATATAAAAGCACTTATTAACCCCCGGATATTAGTTAGCACTCAGTGTATGGTACTTGGGCCTTCTGTGTTTACCTAAATGCTGTAAATGAGTGTCATCATTAATATTCAATCCTCTCATAGCATATTGCAGGTAATTGCGTCGTAGTTCAATGTTAAACCCTATTTTTGTAAGTCGCTTTGGATAAAAGCGTCTGCTAAATGAATAAATATAAATGTAAATTATTATTTATTTATTTTTATTCCAGAATTTTATTCTTCGAAAAATTAAGTCTAAATGTATATACACTCAATCCTGTTTCAGGGCTTCTTTTGATTAAGCTATTGCATCAGTGCTCTGTGAAATGAACACAAACAGCATGGTATTGCAAAGCTACTGAAAAACATGACCGTTTTGTTAACAGCAACCTTCAGCTTGTTTGATCTAGTCTCTAATATTCTTTTTCTTTCCATATTCCTACTAAACCTTCTCTTTCCACTCAACTTTCCTTTGACACTGCAGAATACAGTTCTCTTTGAAAATTCTGTGTCTTTATTATTGACATGTTTAGGGTTAATGCTTGTGTAGAACCGTTTGGTGATTTTTTCTGCAAAACTTTTGAATGTTTTTTCATGGTTGAATGACTTTTTCTATTAGCTGTACACTATAATAACATACATTTAATTGTATGTAACAATCTATATTCTGAAAGAGTTTCCCTTTTTCTTTTCTTTCGTAATTTATTTTCAATGAGTTTCTTACTGCACACGCCCAATAATTGGAATAATCTGTTGAAAAACATTCCTAAATGGAACAAATGTGCATTGCCCTTTTTTATATCTGCATGATCATATATTCGATGAAATATAAAATAAGCCTACAGTATGTTCTGGTAGGAGGCTCAGCATCTAGACAGGTATCCATGCCTTCAAAGAGCAAAGAGTGATGCGGCACATGGATACAGAAGTAGCTCTTTTTTACTGCTGCGGCAGAATAGCAGCTTGCACAGCACGCCGGATGCAATTGCCGCCGCTCTAGTCTGTTCTTTTATGTGGCTGCAAGGGATGGAGATATTTGAAGAGTGGGATACGGCTGATGTTGTGGCGCTGTCAAACAACCCCTTGCGTTCTTTGTCTGCAGTCAACTGAGGAGAAGAAAATCAGCACCGAGACATGTATTGTAGAAAGAAAAACAGCTGTAATCTTTAATTGCATGTAACACACAAGAACGCAATTTTACGTGGGTCGTGTAGGATGGCTTTAATGCATAAATGTGGTTGTTGTTGTGAAACATATCTTCATTGTTTTTTGTTTAGTACTACACGTTAGCTTAAATTATACAATGCACATAAGGATTTTATCCTCATTTATATCGATCAACTCTCAAGTTGATAACACATTAACACATTTGTTATCATAAAGACATTCTTTATTGTTAACAGGGTTTTTTTCTGTTTGTTAACCAGTAGAGGGCAGATAATAAAAACCAGCCAGCACACAATCACGCAAAATAAGTTATCTTAATGGGTTGCTATGAAAGAGCACACACTAATTACAGCAGTCACAATGCTCGTTCTTTACCCGAAGGACAAAATGTCTGTGTCTATGTACATACAGGAAGACGGCATCTGTGTGTGTCTGTGTGTGTTTGATCATGTGATTGTTACATTGTGGGAACCATTTTTGAGAAAATACAATCCTTAAGAGGACTGACTTCTCCTCGTGGGGAAAAAAGCCTGGTCCCTATGGTTAGGTATAGTTTTAAGGTCAGGTTTAGGCTGTAGAAATTTGTGATAAATGAATGGAAGTCAATGGAAAGTCTCATAAGGATAGAGAAACAAAGTGTGTTTGTGGGTGTGCCTGGGGGTTGTGGATTTCAAGGCAGGCCAAAAAAAATGGTTTCCTTCTTTTACCCCAAGTTCTTGCTTTCACGAGTTGCACCAGACAATTTTAGTATACCATTTTTATCTCTGTGACCTTTCATACCCCTGGTATTAATCAAAGCATAGAAAATGTGCACTCTGTCATAAATGGCAAGAACATTCACCTTTCAACCAGTATTTGGTTGAAAGGTTTTCAGAAATGAACAGATTGTAGGACGATTCAGCATCTATGATTCCTGTAAAAAAGGTCTGTTTCGCTATGTTCTTTACGCTTAGGATGCATAGTTATATAATAGTTACAATACATTGTAAAAGTATTTATACTGCTTGGACTTTACAATATATTGTCGAGATCAACATAAATTTTTACTATTTTATTTGGTGTCTATGTGATTTGTCACTATAAATCAGCCTGAAATTTAGCATACATTTTAATTCAGCCTTGTGAAAACTGACAAAGACTAAATACAATTTTGCATTAAAGTTTTAAATAGTTTCAATAATAAAAATAGTCATAACAGTCCCAATTACATATTTGACTTGACTTTAGGAACACACCAATAATGCAAATAAAGTTGCTCTAGTCAGACAACTGCAAAGTTTAAATTGTATTGCACTTCTCAAAAACATCAACTCCACAATAAAACATGGAGATGGCAGAGTTAATCAGAAGATGAAACTAAATGAAGGCCAATCCTAGAAGAAAGTCCTCTTGAGGTGAAGAAAAGCTTGCAACAGGATTGGAGCTTCATCTTTCAGTACGATAACATTAAAATATATCCATGTTTCAAAAAGGCCCATGAAAATGATACCATGAATCCAATTAGTAATCTGTCAAGAGTTGAAAAATTGATGATTGCCGATTGTTTCCATTCAAACATAAGCTCTTTTTCATAGAGGTTAAGGCTAATACAAGTTTGGATTTGTAGAGTAGATTTTCAGTTTCCCAAATGAGATAGAAACATTTCTTCAAACAGTGCTACATTGTACTAATTGATGCCAAATTATCAAAGACCTATACAGACACAGTTGTACTGATTTTATTTAGAGATGTAACAACAAAGGGCGCTGAATGCAAATGGTCAACATACCTTTTGTAAAGATTTTGTAAAGATTAAAACATATTTTTGATCTGACACAGTAAACCACATTAAACATTTTTGTTTGTCGTTGTAAATTAATAGGGTCATAGATTAAACTCCAGGGGGTTTAATATTTAGTAACACATTGCATATGATTTACAAAAAGATTAATGTTGATTTTATATGCTGAGCATCCTTCAAACAACTTTAAAGTCACACTTGCGGGAAGACTCCATTAGTCTAACTCTGTGATGTAATTGTCAGGTGAACTCACCACTGATTGTGTGTTGCCCAGCAGCAAGCTGTAAGTGGTGTGGCTGGCTGTAAACTGGATCCTCCTACTGGGTCACATGAAAACCTGGCACTTTGATGATAAAGGACACTGTGTGGGTGAAGCGGGGGGAGAGATGCTGGGTTGTGCGGAGACACACATCCAACTTACACACAAACACACAGACAGTGTTTTTTTTTTCACTGTTCTGTCGCCACAGCAGATTCTTTGCCCTGGAGAGTTGCAGGATCACTGTGCTGCGTTGCTTTTGAGACACTGTCTTGTCCTTGCTATGTAGGTCATCAGTGCCCTGCAACAATATCTTATCCCATCAGCAGTGCAGTCAATACTGTTGACCAAACTCCATACAGCCCAGGATTAGAAGTTGCTTCATTAGCCATGTCTCTTCGGCTAAATAATTAACCGCATATCCCCAGCTTACAGAGATGTATTTCCAGCAACACTGACAAAATGGCAAAGTTTTTTTTATGCTAGAGAAATTTTAAAAAAGCAGAAAGCAGTGGAAGAGAATTGGACAGGTTTCTGGAGGATAAGAGGCAGAGACCGGAAAAGGAATGGTTTAGACACAGTGCTCTGCACTGATCCTAAGCATGGCAGCCACTGGCATGCTTCAGATTGTTTTTTCATTTGCATGATAATATAGGCATGGATCAACTCACACAGGCACACACACCAGGTTTATTACATATAGACTAATGGTTCCAACAAGGCAGATTACCCGAATCAGTATCCCGGATTGTACTCCATGCCCAAAAATGAATTAAATTCCCCTTATTAGCATGGAGGTTGCATAAGCCTGGTGCACAGGTATATCCAGCTGCTGTAAGGCAGTAAGCTGATTACAGACGGAACTAAAACAATTACTCCTCTGAGCAGCAATTAAATTTAATTGGATTGTGGAATAAACTGGACTATGATATGGATACTCATAATGTAGAGCTCTTCCAGAGAAAGCTGCAACTTATACGCTATTTGAAAGGTGTAACTGTGCCAGATAGTGCCTCAGGATTTCCAGAAACCCCCAGAAATCTTTTTTTAATTATTTCACATCTACACAAACAAAAATTTAATTATTTTTCTTTGTGTACATGTTTTCTTTTCTTTTTTATGAGCCAATGCAATAGACTTCATGCAATTGCAATCTTTGGCATTTCAGTGGAGCATAGCGCGATCAAGTTGTTATTAGTGTTGTTTGTGAATTGCTGTGGCATGTGCTGGGCAAGTGCTTTCCATACAGACTGACAGACAGCACGGGCACTTCAAAAAGTAATCTGTGTGTGTATTAGTGTGTGGTACTTAGGTGGGCCTAATGTAGCAGTGATTTGCTGAGCAGGCAGCAGCAGTGCGGCAATTTATTCCTTGTATTTAGACGTTATGTGCAGCATTCAATCACACTTCGGTAGACAAGCATAAAGAAAAAAGCACATCTTCAAGATGATAGTCGTGCTGGTTGTGTTAGGGATTTGAACATATTCTCATTAACTATATGGTGGATTAGTTTTCCAGCTTCAGTTAAAAGCACTTTTCACACACAAACACACGCACATGTTATATTTGCCTATCCTTGTGGGACTTTCAAACAACATCTTTTCTTTTTTAATGAATTTCTATAGCCTAACCTTAAACCTAACCATTACCAGTACATGCCGTGAAACTAAATTCACACGATAGTAGTACACCTGACTTATAACTAAAAAACATTTGTGGGAACCACAGCATGTCTTTTAGTGTGTGTGTGTGTTTGTAATGCATTGCAAATGTTTTCACTCCCATTGAAATTTGTCTTCATTTCAATTGTGTCTTACAGAGATATTTTATACATTTCATGATACACAGTTTCAAGATTTCATGTATTTTAGTGTATTTCTCTTATAAATTGTATTTGTTTCTGATCAGTTTTTGTGAACAAGCTCCTACGTGGTTGAGTTGGATAGAGAGCCTTGGCACAGATTCATAGCTGGATCTTTTATAAATGCCTTGATCTGAACCACTTTGTTGCGAACAATGTGCCTTTCCCTTTTTCTTAATTATAACACAGAAGTTCTATGTTTTTTTGTCCTTGGTTGTTTAACAGATGCATCTTTTATTGTACATGCACTTTCATCCTCCATCCCTATCCCAAGCACCTACAGTACCATATCATTACCACCGGCCAAATGATGCAGTATTACACGTAAGGTGATTATCATTGTCTTATCAAAAAATTCTCCCACCTGAGCTGTGAACCTCTTCAGCTCATCTAGATGATTCTGCCCGTTTAATAACCACTTTTAATGAATATCTGATACTTAAGAGAACAGATGTGTTTAGGATTACACAGAGATGAACATTTAAAAGGAAATGTGTTACCCTGGATTTTATTCAGAAATATTTTTCACAAGCATCATCAGATAGAAACGGGCTTGATACAAATACATGGTTCACTTTGGTAATTATGTGCTACTTTATATTGGATTGTCACATACAATTTTAACATAATTAATTCAATTAAGTTTGTGTTTGTGATGCAGATTTGAAAAAGTTAATGCAGTTAATGCAGATTATCTTTGAGTTTGGTCCTTGTAAAGGTAATTTCTTCATTTGGTAAAATGTTTATCATTTGTAGAATATCAGCTGTATGAAATTATCAATAATTTAAACTTCCTCTCATCTGAGCCGTGTTTGATCCAACTTCCACCTCTTCTGCTTTATGTTCACCACTCTCGAAAGACCTCAGCCTTTTTTAACGGCTAAGGAAATGGTCCAACTTATAGAGTTGATAAATGGTGGGAAAATTTAACATCTTCTGTAAGATTCCGATCTAGAACCACTGGGCGGTACCCGGTATGGAAAAGGTGTCACTTGTGATCTACAGTGGGGAGGAAAGTGTCCTTATGTGTGGGATTCTTCCTTTCAGGCAGTATTGATTGAAGGACAAATGATCTGAAGAGCCCATTAGGAGGGGTGTGGGTAGGGGGTAAGACTGTGATGATCATCTCTCTAATCATTATGCCACGTACAGGGCTCAGTATAGCATCAGCCTTACATGCAGATTTAAGAGTAAAGCTGAATTTAAAGCAGCAGAGTGTGGGAGATCTATATTCTGCTCTCCCTTAACATGCTTTCTACTATTTTATTGAGCATCTGCGCCTTTGTAAATATCTGTCTTCACCACTGATAGGTGTTTCTCCGCCACAATGCACACAAGGCGATTTTAAAATGCACAAAACACAGAATCTTTATGATGCATCTTGGTATCATGTTGGTGCAAGCATCTTGATTGGTATGGCGGGAGGATAGCTGAGTACAGTAAACTGAGCTATCTACAGCTGTTATAAACTCCTCCTTACCTCCTCCTCCTGCTCGTCCTGCAGCACAATGTGTAGCACATTTGCACTTGGGGCTCATCAGACCACACCAGATAAAAGCTACTCCAGCCGAGAGCTTAATTAAAACGCGGCCGCCATCGCAGAGTGACACCTTTTACAAGCTCCTAACCGCTCAGTGTTCTCCGTTACTGCCAATCCAATTATAGAGAGAAACAATAAAACAAACACAGAGGAAGCTGCAGCAAAAAGGCCAGAATAAAGGAGACATCCATCCATCCATTATCTAACCCGCTTATCCTTGTAGGGTCGCAGGGGTCTGCTGGTGCCTATCTCCAGCTTACAATGGGCGAGAGGCGGGGTACTGGACAGGTCGCCAGTCCATCGCAGGGCAACACAGAGACATACAGGACAAACAACCACTCATACACACACTCATACCTAAGGACAATTTAGAGGACAGGGAAGCTAACAGTGAATATATCGAGATCAGCACTCAAGATGGTCAAAAAAAAAAAAAATGGTAAGAGAGGTGTAATCCTCTAGCAAAAAAAAAAAAAAAAACAGAGATGTGTTTGTTTAGGTCTCCATAACTCTAAAAAGTGAGTGTTACTATAGTCAAAGACATGACCATCAGTTCAAAAGACACAAGGATTAGACAGAAGCTATATGGACAGCAATGCCACTAATTCATACAGCAAGCACCCCCCCCCCTTTCTTCAGACCATGCCATGGAGTTTCACCTTCACATTGGCAGATTGAGTCACTGCTGGAACCACATCTGTAACATTTTAATAACCACTTGTGAAAGCTTCATGGGGTTGAACTTATTGACTATAACACTGAGGTCGATTGTAGGAATGAGGACAGTCTTAATATCTTGTAGGTAAAGGAGATGTGTCAAGAGCCTAAACTTGTTGACAGGTAGGCAATGGTCATCAGCGTCCAGATTTAGGAAAACGTTGATTCAAAATGTCCAAAAATTCACCAGTACTCTTAACGTTTAGGGCTGTTTTGACATTATTTGATAGAAAGTGCGCGAGTGATTTAAGCTTTCTTCCTCTGTTGTCTCATTGTAACAGTTTTATAGTTACGTTGTATTCCATGCAAGATCAATTATTTTGTACCCTAATTGAAACTTAAATGGCTTTTAGTGAGCAAAAAATTGAGAAGTTGATTTTTTTTCACTACTTATTTTTCTGACAACATATTAAGCTTAATATGCACTTAGAGACAGCAATAGTTAAGTATTTTCAAATATTTTCACTCAAGTTATACATAAAAATATCAAGAAAAATAATGGTTTTGGCTTTAATAATTATATCCTGTTAGTGAGAATACATAAGAATCTGTAGTAGTTCCCTTTATGACAGTGATAAAAAGTTTTTGTTTTTAGCCAAGGATCCACACTAACTTATATACTGTTATAGAAAAAAAAGACACTGACATGCAACATTTCTACCCAAGTGCGCTGCTTCACTGTTTTTCTCTCAGTGCCCTTCCTTTCTGCTCCTACTTCACATGGTACAGGAAGCAAACCCACCTGCTCCATAACGATGCCTCTGTGACCCTGCTCGTGGTCCCTCTGTGCTGGAATTGGCAGGAAATCAATCCCTTTCTCATCTCCAGTCACTTCACCCCCACCCTTTCCATTTGGTTCCCTCCTTTATGTCTTACTCCCCCTTCCGGCTGTAAAGTGTCCGCTCTGTACTCGGCGCGAGCATGGGCACAGCATTGTGCCTTATCGGAAGAGACACAAAGGCCCACGGGCACATTGTTCATCAGTATCAGCCAGCTCCAGTTTCAGCACACCGTATGCATCTGCCAACCCTGTCCCAAACCGCTAAATAAGACAGCAGAAAGAAAACTGTAGTGGTCGGTAAAGTCATCCGGAGCAAAAATAAATCTTTAATTGTATCGGTTGCGAATTACAGAACCGTGAGATGGGTTAAAGATTCAAAGGAGGATACAGGATAGCATTATTTAATATGTAAATCTATTCATTTTAGACACAATTAAGTGATTAGAAAGCTGTCGCTTTGTGCTCTTTCTTCTCATTGTCCTTACTTGTCTTTTTTTTTTTGCTTTCCTCTGTATTACCGTAATGAAGCCATTACTTCTTCAAGTGAATTTTAATGAGTTTTTAAATAACATTTTAATGAGCCATACATTAACATAAAACATGGATTAGGCCAAATTGAATTTACTGTGTGTGTGTGTGTGTGTGTTTCTGTACTGTAACCTGTTTGTTGGAACTGTTAAAGTGCGCAAAGGAAAGAGGTTCATTAAGAGTTAATTGTATTGTTTCACAGGATCTAGACTGCACATTTTTCCTGGTCGGAAGAGTGGCCCACTGTGGTCACACTATTATTAATGTGCTTCTATGGGGCTTGTTAGGCCACATTAAGGTTGCTGTTTGATAAATGGGCTTTGAACTAGACTGCTCTTTAAATAAAGATATTTGTTTAGCCTCATCTACTAATTTAGAGATGGGAGCATGGTATGGGCAATGGGAGCGATCTAATGTATTGCTTTAGTCTATGCTCAGCCTCATGAATTCTCCATCTTTACGCTTGCACTAAATCCTTAGTTCTGTCATACACTGCCTTATAAACATAGAGTATTTAAAAAATGTTTAAATATATATTTACATACGTTATCAAGTACCATCTTACAGCTCCAAGTCACCTAATGTAAAACCTTTATTTTAACAGATCAAGTTAAGTAAACTATTCATGGGGCATCTTTGAGAAGTCACTACAGACACAATTTAGTATAGTGTTGCACATCGTTTGGGGGATTCTAAAGCTTCCTGTCTTGCCATAAACACTGCACATTATAAAACCAATCTTATTTAGGTGTAAATGTGAAGAAAGTTCTGTGAAACCCTCATGTTCCGTCTCATCTAAGAAGTATGTATGCCTCTTGTACTGAGCAAGTTTGTGGTTTCACTTACCATTTCAACCATCCAGTATGCTGAGTTGAGTGAAATTTCTACATAGAGTTTTATTAGAGAGTTTTTGCATTGCTAATACTGGGTAAACTGTTTCCTTCTATTATTACACTGTTCATAACTTTGTCCTTCGGCTTCCCAGTCCCTCCTCAAGAAAACTATACCAATATAGTCTCACCACTACAATGTTTCACTGTGCAGTTCCTGTGTTTAAAACAATAGTATTAGTGTTTGCTTTGTGTTAAATATACTGTTTTAAATGTAGGCCAAAAAGCTACAATTTGTTTTCCTCTGTCAAGAAAACTATGTTATACATATTCATGGATAGAATGACGCTATGGACGATACTAAGGTTTTCTTTCTTTTAATAATGTGTTTCTTCTTGCCACTCTTCCGTAACGGCAGGTTTGTTAGCTACACCACTAAAAGTTGCTCATTGAACAGATTCTGCCACCTGAAGCTGTATTATTATTTTACAAGACCCTATAAGGTTTACCTCTGTTTTTGCCTCACCAACCACAGACGCTCTGTCTGTGTTTTTTAGCTTCAAGGTGCTATTAAAGATGCACATTTCATATGGTATCACCACCTGCCATTTTTTTTACCCATCCTCTCATTTTCCCCAAACACCCGCTATAAAGTCAATGTCAGTCATATGATTTTTTATTTTTTTTGGCCCTTTTACCATTTTCCATTTTGCCACTATTTTATCTTGGAAAGTGACGGTGTTATTTACAATCCCTTCGCGCAGGATTTGCAGATACTGAAAATAGCTCAACAGACGCTATCAGATTTACCCATGGTCTGTGGAGAATGACTGGGTGTACATAGACGTGGCTTCATCGTCAGTCGTTGCACAGAGAGAGCCCTGAGAAGCAAGCGGTGGACTAGAAGGAGAATGAGGCTGGTTAGATGTAATGTGTGAAAAACGATTAAGGGAAATGGAGAAAAAGACAAGTCAGGGAATGACCTGCAATGATGGGGAGAACAAGACATACAGTGAGAGATGGTTACGAGCCATGCAAATGATGCAAGGACTGAAGCCTCTCCTCAGCTCTCAGTAGACATGCAGCCGTGGGCACTGCCAGACCGACATATTTTTTCAGCTGTTTCCCTGCTCTGACCTGCAACCCCCTGTGGAGGAATATAGGAGATATGTGTGAAGCTGTTGCTTGCTTGCCAGCTGAGGGGTAATTTCTGCATCTGGATGAGGGGCAAAGGTTAGCTCTGGCCGGTGGGAGGGCAAACGAGACAGTTGCAGGAAGCAGGAAGTGTTTGGATCCAGACAGATTAGGCCTATTGGCCGTCAGAGCAATATATGTTTTGCGTTATTATCCTTTTCCAGCCTTCAGCGTCAAGACTAATACAAACCATCAATGACACGACATAGAGTAGATTTGCTGCATTTTGTCAACTGACATATATATTGTGTCTCTTCTCCCAGGGTGGAATTGAAAATAGCTGGATCGTAATAGCACTCTGCCGGATGAAGCGCAAAGAACACTTGAATGAAAAGATATTATAGCTTGGAGCAACTGCTCCACACCTCTTTCCTTTTTATGTGTGCATGGTTTATTTTCTAATCAGAGTGTGCAGGGAAGGTGGCTGGTTTGGGTGCTGTTTTTTTTGGCCCAAAGGCTCAAGGTGTTCTTATGTCTCTTAATGTTTTTTGGCCCCTGACCTGGTAGAATGACTATAAAAGAACAGAGGGTTATTTTATGTTGTAAATAGCAAGACAAAAGTACCAACCATGCAAGCATCTAAAAACAAGTCACAAACAGGAACTTAAAACGTTCGCATACCCTAAACCAGGGGTTGGATCTAGGATTCTAGGAGATCAGGGTCTTAGCCCTGAGGGTGCAGATACTGATTTATTTTTCTCAACTTTTTTTTGCTGCCTCGCACACAAAACTAAACTTTTTAGTACTTCATTGCAAAATGTACAGTTCTTGGTTACAGAGTACTCCAGACATTTAAATTGGTTAAACCAGCTTTTGTTATTTGCTCTCTGCCGGGTACCAAGCTGGCTGAGGAGATACTGGAAGAGGGACGCCTGCTTTGGTTCCCTAAATCAGTATCTTGTAGTCCACCTGCTGCTGTCCCTGGCTGGTCAGCCCTGCATGTAGCTGTGTTATCTGCATGAGAAAAAAAATAATAAATCCCAACGTTTAATACTCCTAATAAAATAAAATTAGACCTGCACATTCACAAACAGCACTTGTTTGTGGTGGTTCACTTTCTGATGCTACTGCAGATGACCAGGTGCAAGCGTGTTTCTCGGAGCGCACAAGGGGGGTGCGACTGCTCTCTGCCCATGCAGCAGGGACAAACAGCGTCTCAAAATCAGTCAAAGCTTTGCATACCTGGAACATCAGTCAGTTTAGCAGCACCTGTTGGGGCTGCTGTTGGTTCAACTCTCTGCTTTTTGAAAAGCTTCTGATAGCCATTGATATCCGCAAGCCTGGATTAAGAATTCAGAGCCCCTTGGGCCAGACTCTCAAACACACTCACACACTGACAAAGCTGATCAACCATGGAGCTGCCGGCACACATACATATATGTAAATGCTCTAACAAAACAGTTCACTTGGTTTACTAGTCCACAAGTGTAAGCCTAGTTATTGGAAACTCCTGAATAGGATTCACGCTGAATGGCGAAGGCTAATTATAGTGAGAGATCTACAACTGTAAATACATTTACAACAAGAATCACATAATGATGGTATTTGTGTATTATCATAACAGTCTACACTAAAATATCCAGAAACACTTCAAAGTATAGCAAACATCCATACATTTACCCTCTTTTTTTAGAATTTCAACAATATGAATGATTCCAACATATGTTTTACAAAAGTCATAAAAAAACAATGCATTTACATTTTTTAAGCTATTTGGAGCTATTGAAGAAAATGCTGTATTTTTACAGTCAAAATGAATACAAATTAGAAAACAGATTAAACTTGGATAAAAATAAGTGTGTCTCATCTATGCCATCTGGACGAATTTTAAGACTGATTTAGAGTGATTGGGTCACATGATCTCGGAGCTATTGAAGAAATATGACATTTATTTACATTACAAAATTAATAGAAAATAGATAATGTGTTAAAATTGGATACAGGGAAGTGTGCCTCATGTGTGCCATACATTAGAACTATTTAAGATTGCTTTATATGAAGTGGGTCACATGACCAGGGAGCTAATGAAATACAGTATGCCAATTATTTACAGTAAAAATGAATAAAAAATACAAAATGGGTTAATCTTGGATAAAAGCAAGTTTGTCTCATCTGTATCATTCTGTAGAATAATTCCACAGTATTGTTTGTTATTGGGTGTCATAAAAAGAAAGCTATTAATTCTTGTTTCTCAAGAGTGTTTGGTTCAAGACTTTTTTGACAGTCCCTAAATCAAAAGCCGTGTTGCCTGTATCAGCCCGAACAGGAGGGAGACGCCGCTTGGATATTCGGAGCTTGAATATCCAACTGCAAACTAACTTCACCACGGTAGTCTTCTATCCCTCTCCTGTTTTACTTTTAACTTTTAACTTAGAGGCCCCACTGTCTGACCACTTTAACTTTGTTTCCGGCATGGTTCAGGATCCGGGCTTGGATATCTTATATTTTATATTGCTGTGGAGGCCCTCAACTCTTAAAAGCTGGCAGAGAGGAAAGGTAAACAACAGGTTGCATTTCTCAGCATTCTGCCACAATCTGGTGAATTCCAGTATAGTTTTTATTTAAATGAGCTCAGGAGCGATATCCTGGGCTCTTTAGGAAACATCTGGGGCTGTAGCCCAAGTAGTCCCCTAGATCCGCCACTGCCTAAATCCTTAGTTTTTTTAAATTATATTTATGATGTGATGTGAACATAGGAATATTTTTTTTCTTGGAGGTAGTTGTATCTGGAGCAACCTGCTAAACCCTTATAGTTTTCTGTAGGTGATTTATTTTATTTTTTTCGGCACTTACCTTCGTATGCAGACTGGCTGCTTCATTCAAGGTTTTCCCACTAATCTTTGCGACAAGCAGTGTCAGCCTCCAGAATGAAATGTCTTGTGTTCGAGGAAAGGGTGGCAAACTATACAGAGTGTTATTCTTCATTCTGTCTTTGCTGGCCACTTCTGTGCAATGAAGCATCTTGTTTGTATTGTATGCATTCCTCTGAATTTCTGAGCACCCGGTCGTTCTTGAATAAAAAACTCAAATTCACATGCATGGCTCCTTATAAGCCACCTTTATTCCAGTACAACTAATTATGACCCAACAATAATGTTGGTCCATTATAAAATATACTAATTCCAATGCTAGTTTGGCAGTCAGCCTAAAAGTGCTGAAAAAAAGCCAACTGAAAAGACCTGAAGCTTTGTGAGCCTTTCTCTCATTTTGTGAGGTGAACTCACATGACGCTATGGAAATGAATTTAAAAAAGATATAATAAGCCTGCGCATATTAAAATTTTTCAAACAAGGGTTCGTTTTTAGCCCTCAGCTGGATCGACAGATGTACTACTCACCAACTCGGGGGATTGGAAAATAAATAAATAAATAAATCATAAATATTAATGAGCAAATAAGCAAGATGGCAGAGTTTGTGGCCTACTGGAGCTCTGTGGGAGGTGGGATGCTTTTTAGTGCAAGAAGACCTGCATGTTTCATGGGGATAGAAAGTCAATTACTCCACGTCTGTCGGATGATTTGGGTCTAAATGCCTACAGGCCCTCAGAGTTGGGAGCCACAGTTCATCTTCTGACAACACATGCACAGACCCACTTAATGATACGGCTGTATCTAATGCAGCTCACGTAGACTAACAAGGGAAAAATAAAGAAATAAATGCTTGTGTTGTGATGCTAATATAAAAACATTTGCTTGTCTTAGGATTCCGGACAAAGAGCCACACAGGGAGGTGCCTTCAGGCAGTTGTGGTGCTGTGAAAAACGTACCTGCTGAGTCTCGTATGAAGAACTGTGAATGTGAACAATTTTTACAATTTGTTCTTTATTTGGGATGGTGATAGTCTTGCTTAGTGTAGTGAACTACATTATAGTATAGTAACTAGACTCCTTGGTTTAATTTTTATTATATGTCTGATTAGATTTATTGTTCAGATTTAAGAGGTTTATTTGAACAGGTTGGTTGGAACACAAAATACTATCAAACAGACAAGAGTAACACATATGCAAGCTACTTTTAGATCAGACAAAGCTTAGGTCCGCCATGATCTAGAAGATGTTTGGAGTTTAGTCCTAGTTTTACATCAACATTACCTGCAATGGATGTGCTGATCAAGAAAAAAACACGCCTTTAAGTATGGCTGACTTTCACAACCGAATGTCTTTTCAATTAAAGTTTTATCAAATCAGACAGAAATTGTGCTGTGGTATCACTATATCTATAATAGTAGCAGAATCAAGCCCATGGTCTGTTTTACTGGTGCATTTAAATAGCTTGACATAACCTGGAGATAATTAGGTGTGGCAACAGGTCCAAGATCACAAACACTCATGAAACTGGTTATTGAATGGATAAATATGGCAAATATGGCAAATCTGATCTTCCAGTATATGCCCATCCTCAAACATTATAAATAGGTATTATCTTTACGCTGTAAAGTCAGGTCTACTCCAAGAAACTTTTCAAGTCGGGAATCTCAAGATTATTCCTTTCTCAGATAAAACATAAAATGTGATCAGATTTGTGCTGCAAAAACTGCTTGAACCCTAAGACGAAAACAGATTCCTCTTCATTTGATTTGTAAATATGGGTTACAGGTGTTGTGACAGTTACAAAAATCATTTCTCGTCAACATGTGCATGTTTGCACAATATGTCTCGGATCAGGTTTAAGGATGCAACTTCTCTTCTTTCGATACCGATTTGTGTTCTGTTTGTACTTGTTCCCATCTTTGTGTTTATGCAGATTGCAAGGTAAGAGATGCATTTACCGTGACACACTGTGCCACAACAGATTAGATTAGACAGCAAGGCACAAGCACCGTAATGATGCACCTAATGCGTGTTTCTTTTGTCAAAGAAAATTGATTCCGAAAAAACCCATGGGTGCTATCAGCAGCGACTGGAAGAGAGCAATTAAAGCCGACGTGATATTGAAAAACCTGGTCCATACCAGGCTATGATTTTTAAACTGCGGGACGCCTTTTTGTAATGCAAATATAGAGAGCTCAGAGATGGTGGCCGCTACGCCCAGCCTGGCTAGGGGGTCCGGCACTCTGTAGTTGGCTAATTATCTTAGCTCTTTAGATTAGAGGGCAGCCCCGCATAAGAGGAGTGAAAATCTCCATCTCTGCCTGTTCTGTATTCTCTTGCATTACCCCTGTGTAAAGGTTTAATTTGAATTCATGTCACACAAAAGTCCTAGTCTCTGTGCCCCTGTGCATCTCCAGGATAATTGGGTTGAAAGCATCTTCCCTTCCTCCAATCCAGCGCCCGTTGGTCTAAATAAATAAATAAGAAGACAATGGCCACGGCATTTTCTGTAGAGAGGGTAAGGAGAGTAAATGAAGAGATGAGAGAAGCTGGGAGTGCAGGGACCAGTTATCCCCTCCTATAATCCTGGCTGTCCTTACCACTGTCTCCTAAACCACATGGAATTTACATAAGGACCTGTGGTGCTGCCCTTAATTTAGCCCTCTTTAAGCAACTTCAAATAACCATGCAACAAGCCTCTGTCTTTTTATCCATCAGGACAATTGTGTGCCCTTCACGGCTACACTGATAGAATAAAGCCTGACACCGAAATTCCTAAAGAGCTACTTCAAGGATCAGATTCATTATACATTTAAAACAGCAGTCTCAATCCACACAGTAAGTGAGAATGAGCAAACCTCGGTTTATATCTTTAAACCATTTTTCATATAAGGTGTACTTTTATGATTTTTTTTCCTCATTATAAAGGTTACCTCCTGTTTTGGACTCAGGATTATATCTCTCACTGGGTTTATTCCTGATTGTCTTTCAACATTTGCATTTGTTTGCTCACTGGTACGTGTCCATGTGACAGTAGCGCTCCTCCTCTGATAATGAACTGCTGTTGTGTATTTCTCTGAACACTGCGGGTCGAGAGGTTATCTCTCTAATGAAAGGCCTACCTGGGGGGTGATTAGATACAAGTTGTTCGTCAGACCACTCACTGGTTTTGTGTGTTAGCACACATTTCGAATTGTGTAAAGTTGTATATGCACATCAGTACCAAAGTGATGCAGCCCTGTTAGCCTTCACAAGTGAATGACACCAAGCCTCAGGGCATTCTGCTTCTGTTTGTTCTCCTGCTTCCACTGGGACCTCCATTAGCTCCAATTAGCTTTCACTTTGCTTTGCAGATGAATGTTCATATTCCATTTTATGGCTTAGATGGATCCTCCAACCTTGGAAGTTTATGGTGCTCACTAATAAATACATAAGCACAAATAAATAAATAAAACAGTTTTCCACGCCTGCATTGAAACATAAACTTTACTTGTGCACCTACATTTTGTCAACCTTGCACTTTGATGTGTTTCATCAGTATATTACATAATAGACCAACACAGAGTAAATCATAATTATGTAAAAGACAAAATATATATTTTTTAACTATTTTGACAAATAAAAATACAAAATTGTGCAATGCATCTGTATTCACAGTTTAAAAATTGTGTGGAGTGCAATTCTGAATTATGTATGAAAAATTTGACTATTTTCTGATTCTCCAATGTATGCAGGAAAATGAAAGATAACTAACTAAAATACCTGTTCACAATATTTTCTGTCTGGTGTTTGCAAAATGGCAGTCCAAGAACGGCATTTATTTTACTTGTACCACCAAGAGCTGAAATAAGAAAGGCTGTAGACATTAGCTTTTGTGGTAGAGTAAAGCTGGTTCACTCCTAATGCATATAAATGTATGTTTGCTGTTGGAACTATTAAAATAGGCAGTTATACATATTTCTACAGGGATCCTAATTATTGAAGCATTTAAACTTTAAGTTGGACTGTAGTTTGTGATTTCAAGGTAGTAAAATGTTCCAAACACTGTATGCGTTTCTGTGTTCCTTTTCCCTAACTTACTGTCTCTTTGTTCGCAGTGCTGCGGGATGACTTCAGACAGAATCCTACTGATGCGGTGGTGGCGGCAGGAGAGCCAGCAATACTTGAATGTGTCCCTCCTAGAGGTCATCCTGAACCCACAATTTACTGGAAGAAAGACAAAGTGCGAATCAATGACAAGGACGACAGAATTACAGTATGTATTATTGTAAATTATCTTTATAAATAAATAAAGCAACACCTTTATCCACTCTTTAACTATATACACGCTAGCTGTTGAAACTACTCTTACAACCACTAATTGCAGTGTATTTTACAAACAGTACAATAAGGATCCTAGCAATATGTCATACATGTTTTTAATATTGTTCAGAAGAAATGTAAGAAAGAGTAATGTTAGTCCATCATTAGCAAAAGGAAAAACACAAACTGCATCAAATACAAACCTACACCCATCCACCTAAACAGCCTTGAAAAGCATTAGACATAAAAATAGCCAAGAGGCTCTTAGTTACATTGTAGTATCTCCAGCTTAGGTGTGAGAATCCGTCATCAAGCAGTTTTTAGTCAAACTGTTGTTTCATTAAAAAAAAATTAAGAAAACTATAGCACTACCATTTAACAAGTGTTACTGACAAAATACATTATTCCCATGGTCAACGGTTATTTGGATAGCACATTTCCAAAATAAGGCAGTATAAGGTGCTTTACATGACTAAACATAATACAATAACAAACACAAATTAGATTACAGTGACAATATAATGATGATGGATTCATCATGCTGTGAGAATGTTTTTCTTTCTCTTTGTTGATCAAAGACATTTAAGATGTTCAGATATGATGGAAAGATCGGTGAGAGGAATAGGGTCCTTCCTTGAGAAAAAAGCATATTAAAGACAAAAAGGGCAAAGGTTTACTCTTTAACGATATGATGACTATAGATATACATACTACACACCACTATGGATTGGGGTACATCAAAGCATTTGTTGAAATGGCCTAGTTAAAGTCCAGAGATGCAGTGGTTGAAAGTACTTGATTATACATAGTTTTCATCTAATCTGAATGTATTTTGCAAATAAGAATGTTTAAAAGTATTAGTCTGTAGTTTTAAAAATACAGACTAATCAAACAGAAGCCGACAGGTGAAGGGTAATTTCCACTACTTGGAGGTTTGAGTTTGTAACATTTTAATGTGTAATATAATGTATGAAAGTCGATTTTTGGTGCCATGGGCATGTATGGAAATATTTTTAGTTTAAGAAAAATCTGCTAAATGATTTTAATTTGAAAATGTTTTGCTTTTCTCCCCTTCAGATTCGAGGAGGAAAGCTCATGATCTCAAACGCAAGAAAGAGCGACGCTGGCATGTACGTGTGTGTGGGCACCAACATGGTTGGAGAGCGGGACAGCGAGACAGCGCAAGTGACAGTGTTTGGTATGAATTATTTCCCAACTCTCCTTGAAACTCTGCACCCACTCTGGGCTGTGGAGGTGTGACATCTATCAGAGTTACCGCATGCAATCATGAAAAATTATGCTTTTGTCTAGGTCTCACTGAATTTGATTTCAAACCCCTGTCGCATAGACTTTTTTGGCAGATCTGTCTTGCTGGGCTGCATTCGGTCTATAGCACATTTATTGCTTTTTATATTTGAAGTTGCCATTATGTTGTCATGATATAATGTAGAGCTTGATATAAATTGATCTTAATGACTAGCTGGTTGTTGTGCCTTGTAAGTTATGAGTTGAGGGTGCTATTCCAAAATTTTATCCCTGAATGTTTTTGTTGAAGAACAGAAGTTAGATTGACAGGAAAATCGGCCCATAAAAAAGTAAAAAAAAAAAAAGAAAACTGTAGAGGATTTATGCATTTACAAAAGGAACCCACGATAAATTATCTTGGTTGTAAACAGCAGGGGGAAAAAAACTGTGCGTATCTGTCTTTCTGCACATCTTGCAGAGCGACCAACCTTCCTTCGGAGGCCAATCAACCAGGTGGTTCTAGAAGACGAGATGGTGGAGTTTCGGTGCCAGGCACAAGGAGATCCCCAACCAAATGTCCGCTGGAGGAAAGATGACATTGACGTTCCTCGTGGGAGGTATGCTTCTTTAAGAGAAAATATAAAAATAATAACAAAAAAAATAAAATCTGTTATCTGTACCAATGTGACAGATTACGTTGGATTTGGCAGTGACAGTGCTGGTCAGTTACACGGAATATCTTAACACTTAAGGTTTTCCACCTGATGCAGCTTCCAGAGTTTACCCGGTCAACGCTGTTTTTTTTTTTATTTAATTTGCACAAGTTTGTGTTAAACATTTCTTTCCTCCAGAAAAAATGTATTGTGTAATGATAAAATGATATGTAGAGCGCAACATTAAATTCAACTTAGGTAGGCAGAAAAGCAGGCACAAAGAAATGTAGAAAGATTAGAAGTTTAACAAGTGATTCCATATTTACAGTTACCTAATCATGAGGTATTTTAAAAGCTTATGTAAGTTTTATTTTTGGAATATGACACTATTTATATAGGACATGCTTGCTTTTGATGACGACACTTTGGGGTCACAAAAACATTTAAAATGTGATCATTCAGGATTCAATCGATGTAGGATATAAGGTTGTTGTGTTTAATTCTACAAGTCTGTCATGGATATTTTTTTTGTACTCAGAAAAACCCAATTGTTGAAGGTTAAAGGTCAGATACGTATGTTCTTTACATCCAAGCAGACAAACAAAGACAGAGTGATACGAGCTACAAAGAGATAAAACCCTCCAATTTCTCTACAAAGCTGCAGCCGTTCAAAGGAACACTTGGCACAGACACTTTAAAAACCTGGAAGATAACAACTACCTTCTATAAACATGTAACCCCATGCACTCAGTCGGTGTGTAATCATGGACGTGACACAATTTTTCGGTCACATCAGCGAGAATAGAAACAAACGTAAGAGAGAAGCAATGAGAGTGTGTAATGCCTGCGTTTTTTCCAGCTGCAGCACATCTCTCCGGCCGCCGATCATAGAGTGATACTGCTGTCGCCGGGTGGTGCATGCGTGTGTGAATCAACCTATTCCCTTGCTGTGAGTCACTTGAGTCACGGTCAGCATCGGTGTCATTGTCAGAAGTGGACTTCAAAGAGACCAGTGCTCTGTCTTTAGCCAGCAGGCCGGTCTCATTTTGCTTGGATCACCTCATAAAACATACACTCCACGGACCTGACATCTCCCAAGGCTAGTTGCAGAGCTGAGCGTGGGCGGCTTGTTTGCGTCTGATAAGGATTTGGTTCACTGGGCAGTGGGATGTGAGTCCTGTGCCAAAGCAAACACATAAAAGTGTTTCACTCAAGTCTTTGATAGGGAGTTGGCTCTGGAATTGAGTTCATTTTGTACACTAATTACCAGATTTATTATGGAGTTGGATATGTGTCATGTGCCGGCTTCCTCAATGACTATAGCATCCTTTTGTAGTGTCGCCATACTTTGAAATGATAAACATAAACCTAATAACACAAAAATTAAAATGAAACAAATATTGCATTTCCTCTAACAGCGATCTATTAGTTTTTTTTGTTGTTGTCTTTTTCTGAACTGTATTTAGTGTTGCCAGCTAGGATGAGCATTCAGATGTAGATATTTTAATTCTGACATTTTCTTCCTGTTTTCCTTATTCCTTATCATCGCTTGCAGACATCAAGGGCTGATGCTTTTTCCACATGAGAAAAGTTTCTATTTTGATAACTGACGGATGCATTGAAGAAGAAAAACTAGAAACACAAATGTAGCCCTTTTGGTATTTCACTTTGTGTAAAAGGGAATAAAAGCCTACAGAAGATCAAGCAGTTGCCTACACAGTCGGGAGTGGTCTCTGATTGTTTTTTCATCCCAAAAGGTTACACTGTCCTTATTATTATGATAAGCTGTAGAAAGAGGCAGGGACTTAGCAGGACTGCTCCTCTTTACTATCGTATTGTTTCAACTTGCCTTTGCTGGTTCCTTTACATGCTTTCAATCTCTCAGTGGGTTTTCTGCATGCACTGCTTTCATGCTAGAAGGAAGGAGGGGGGAATGTAACCTCAGCTAAGTAAACAGGTTGTTAATATGCCCAGTGGCTCCAGCTGCTTCACAGGCAAGCAACATGCACAAACTGGCACATAAAGTGCAGATATAAAGTGCCAAGATGGCAGCACCATGGGTAAGAGGAGGAGATAAAGATGCTTTCCATTAGAAAACCACAAGACCAGTTATTTCTATGGTCTTTTAAGGAATTGGTAATTAATGAATAAATAAGTCAAAATCATACGAATGTCTAGTATAGTAATATTGTGCTAATGTTTATCATACAGACTCGCAATTAATGTGAATGTGATCCATTTGGACACAATTTAATGTATATAACGAAAGAAAAATTCATAACAAGAAAAAACCTTAAAAGGCGATAAAGTGTGATTTTATTCATGTGGCAGGGGGCGGTTTTTTGCTTACTCACAGACCAGCATACCTTAACATGACTATTCCATTACCTAATCAGTCTGACCCTCCAGATCGAATTTATCAGGCAAAAATAGTATCAGCATACAACGACTGAGATGCAACAGGTGTTTTGGGCTTTATGTTATTAATTAATCATTACAATCTGTTATTTGCTTGTGTAAAACTGAACACTAGTAATGTGAAGAGAGCTGGGTAATGAAGTATGGATTTTTACACTTGCTTTTCACAAAATACATTTCAAGCTTGTTTCTATTGTCATTACTTGTTCAGATTCCACACTGTAGCTTGATTTGATTTTCTTCAAAGAAGTCTTCCAAATATCTTTTTGATTTCAATTGGAAAATATCAATATTCTAGAAAGATCATCAACTCACCCCTTTACCATATGCTTTGGTGATGAGAGAATAGGATTTGATATATTATATTTCAAATTGATATTGACAGATGATCCAGCTTCTGCAGGAAACCTACTTTTACAAACAAACGTGCTTTTATTATGAAATAAATCTGTTAAATTGGGCTTAAACTGGAGCACCACCAGAAAAACGCTGCCGGGCAGTCTAATGAACCTGCTACAGGCATGAATAAAATGACAGATCAGCACATGCATTGTTAACATTTCTCAGGATGCTGTCTGTTTATTTAGTTGCAACAAGGATTTCTGTTTTTCTTCCGCCTTGGAAGCTCGTTTATCTTTAACCCATAAACCTTGGCTTAAATTGGTATATTTTTTTTAAAACGTTTTCTGTAATGTTTTTTATTGAGGAATCTTTTCAAATTCATCATACTGTTTGCATTAGATTGATAATGTTATGTTGGAATAAGGTAGGTACAGTAGCTGCTGAACATCAAAGAACCTGAAAAGCGAACGTTGAAATCTGTATCCTGTTAGCAAAAAGATTTGATCTCACACTGAGAACTCCTTGTGAATAGACCAGTGTAGTGTGCATTGCTAGCTTTTATTCCTTCAAGGTTAGTATGCGTCCCATGACTTTTTTTCCAAAGGTCTCCTCATTTGCTTTGGACCCTTGTGCCCTTTTTCTTTGCCTTATCAGAGTCTCTAATATGTTGCAGTCCTTATGTATTCAGGCCTCCATCCCTGTTGACCTCCAAAGCAGAGTCCATGCTACATTCAGCAGAAAAGCGGGTTTTTTCTTTTTTACTCAATTCCACAGGGACATGTGGATGCATTTCTCTGTGTGCATGTGTATGTGCCAGTGAGAGAGCTCTATGATAAAGGTGTATGGATGGGTCATTCTATTTGAGTAAGCTGTTAAAGCTAAAGTGACAGATGTGGCAGTGTTATGCTGACCATCCGATTCCAGGGGGTATTTGTTTCCGCTTCTGCAACTTAGCAAAACAAAAATATAACATGTAGTTTCTGTCTCGGTTACTGAAATCAGTTGATGTAGATGTACTCATCAAAATATTTATGGTTAATTCCTGATCCCCAGATTTCTGCAAGAAGAAATTAAAATGCAAATATCCTTTATTGTCCCACAGTCTAAGGATATGGAACAGCAACAAAATGACAGCCAATTACAGCAAGTTAATATAATATATAAATGAATAAGTGAGACAGAAGGCTGGCTGCTGTGAATGATCAATACTTATAGCGGAGCATTTTATGAACGCAGTTGATGTAAAACAGGGTTTACTGGTGTTTTTGATAAGACATGATTTATATTCAGTTTACATATTAACTAACTTTACCCTTTCATCATCAACAAAGTTAGCATGATAGCGAAACAGGCAATCTTAGAGACAGAAGCTGTAACAATATATTCTGTGAATAATGAAGGGCTCATGATGAATATCTGTGAGCTTTTGACAATGAGATGTTCCAGGGACCAGACGTAGGCCAGCCCTGGCTTTAGGATTTATTGAGGCCAGATGAGAACTGATAGCCAGTAATTGATTCTCTGTTGTGGGAGCAGAAGTCCTGGACAGGTAGACTTCTGCTCCTTTGATCAGCTTGAGGGAAATCAGTGGTCATATGGTGTCAAACCGGATCAAGCTGCAGAACGAAAATAAGGAGGGAAGGGACTTTTTCAGAGCAGCCAGGCCAAAGTTCTTTGCTGGAATTAGACTCCTACTCAATCTTGATTCTGACTCATGCTGATAGTAGGCACACAACCTTTTTTTTACTAGGGCTGGTTATGTCAATATGTACTTAAAGAGGTTTTGCAGATATGATTCTCTCATAAAATCCCTTTGTAGACATATTCATTCAGTTGCTTACATAGCGAAATATAAAAATCTCTTAATGTGGGTGATTTGGCACAAGACACAAGGTTGAACAAGGGTGGTTGTGTTCCTCACAGACATTTTAAAGTCAAATCCTTAAAAATGATCTGGAGGATCTTTGAGTTAGATTGCTTTTAAAGCATGTCCATTAAATGTTCATCTCAGTGCAAGCATCTCATGCTGAAAACATATCAAGAAAAAAGCTCCTTTCTTTTGGCATTTGCTTACATTCCCATCACTCCTCATCAGCCCACAAGAGTGAAAGACTCTGTATTCAAATTGCGTGTATGTGTTGGATGATTTGTGCTGAGTGTGTACAGTAAGCCTTCCCTGGTTGAAATGCAGGGAGAGTCCAGTGGAACAAACTTGGCGCTCCAATCTTTTCCACAGCCCTTATACATCTGCTATTACATTCCTCTTATAATAGAGAACAGAGCTCTCACAATAAAGAGCTACTCTTCCCCTTGCTGTGTGCACTTACTTGTGTGACCACAACTGCCTCTTATCCCGAGTGTATTTCCACTCATCTTGTCATCTAGGCTGATTCCATATGGGAAGTTGATTACAGATTGATTGCACTCATGTCTCTATAAAAAGTCATGAACCACCCTGAGGTTGTATTTTTGAGAGGTTGCTTAAGACCAGACCTATAACAAAAAGATTATTGTCTAATATGTGCATACCTGGCCTCTCCAAAACAAGGGCCCTGTCAGAACTGTGGGAACCTGTGTGAAGACTTAAACAGCAGTTTTTTGGGGTTTTTTCTTGAGTGATGATGGGTTATGTCACTACACTAAAGTTCTTTTAGTACTAGGCCGTACCTAGTTATAACTGTGAATATTTGCTAAAGATCCGCTGTTTTGCCCTAACATGTTCATCTTACTATTTTGCTCTTCCTTACCTCTCCTAGTAGCTGAACAGATCATGTTACTGTATCCATTGTATCCGTAAGGCAGGATATGAAATAATACTCTATTAAGTTGTTTGCTTTTCCTTTTGACAGCAGGCTTGTCTAAAATTGTTCTTTCCCTTGCATGCCACTCATCTTTTTCCAACAATAAATGCTTTATCCACACCAACCACCAGTACCTGATCTAAACACCCCCTTCTTCCCTGCTGAACAAAGCACTCAGTCATGACTCAGTCAAATAATCATTATGGTTCTTTAAGTGCCAGTGTGGAAAAGTGGAACCTGCAGTCATAGCTGAAGAATGTAGTTCAATAAAACGGCCTTTGAATGCTTTCTCAGGAAATGTCATAACAGCAAGTAAAAAACAAAAAAACAAGACGTGGATAGACATGATAAATTAGTTCCTCAGCTGCCATTGGGAAACTGCCATCAGAACACCTGATAGTTGAGCAGTAGGGTTCCTCTCACTTTGAATGAAATGGACCATGGAAAACAGTTCCCCTGCAGGCACATCAAGAAGTTTTTGCTTTATTACAGTGTATTGTGATATATAAAGAAGCATAAGGCTATTTTCTTAATACTGTCTATAAACATTTAAGTTAAAAGTGTAGTATGCCACTTCAGATACACATCTGTTTAAAACCGATAAATGTTTGTCTCATTGAATTTTGCATTTTGTAATAAAGTTAGACACATACTCTTACCATAAAACAGGTAAATCACGGTAAATCCCTCTGGCCAGGCATACTTTATGTCATTGTTTAAGTTAGGCTTTTGACCAACATGCAAGAAACTAAAGAGGAATATAATCAGTAAACGGAAGTTTATTTACAAAGCTAGGGTAATTGTGCAAAATAAAAATTTCCCGAGGGTTATGAGACAAAGGGAAGCTGGACCTCTGAAAAACAAATGACTATTGGCACCATGTTAAGCAGTCGG
Organism: Orestias chungarensis; assembly: GCA_032876305.1. Classification (NCBI taxonomy): domain Eukaryota; kingdom Metazoa; phylum Chordata; class Actinopteri; order Cyprinodontiformes; family Cyprinodontidae; genus Orestias; species Orestias chungarensis. Next base: position 4,755,333 of record JAVLVB010000318.1, on the reverse strand, counting down.
AGCAATAGGATGGAAAATCCTATTTTAAAACAAATAGACAAAAAACTGTTTAGCACCTTAAAAATAACACCAGCTTATTTCAATCAAAACCTTGGCAAACCAGCTCCACAGTAAATCAATATGAAACAGATTTCTAAACAAAGGTGAGTCCAGTTTTTAATTTTACACTTTTGAACTTTGATAAGTCTTTTCATTGTAATTTAGAAGATGAAAGAGTTCAATGCATTTGCAGGGATGTACCTACAAATTTGAATTAACTAAATCACATCCATCCCATTCTGAACTGGTTTATACATACATATTTGATTTTCCTACATGCAGTTATATTTTTTTTGTTTCAGTGAATGTATTTAAATTCAAAGCTTAACAGTGGAGATCTGAAAATTGTGGAATTCCGTAGCAATGTTAGTAGATGGCGCTGTGTTTCTTGAAACACAACGTGCCTGTGAAAAAACTGTTAAATTTCAATACAATTTCAATTCCGTGTAAATATATATAAGCAATTTACAACACGTCATCTCGAGGAACTTCACAAAAACATAATTTAATTCCATTAATACACACATCCAAAGTGATCCTAGTCATCAAACAGTTCATTATATTTTATTTTTTATTCAAATACGAGAAACAATTTCCAATCTAAGTAAAAATCCACCAGATTGCACAGGGTTATTGAAAAAAAATAAAAAATAAAAAAAACGTCCACAAATCCACCACAATTAACTAATGTTTGAGGTGCTAAGAATAAAGTGTTCCTATAACTAACGTTCCTCCGTATTTAAAAAAAATCCCCACATTCTAAGATAACAGAAGTCCAGCTAATTGGTGCTAGTAGTCAAGAATCAGTTTATTTATATAGCGCCAATTTACAAGCCATGTCGTCTTAAGGCACTGTACAAGAAAATCAATTAAAATCAAACATACATCATAAACAAATCAATTTGAAAAAGTTTCCAATCTAAGGACCATCGAGTCATTGAGTTGCAGCATTCACTCCTCTGGAATCAGCAGACCGAAACAATGGCTTGTGTTTTTATTGACTTTACAGCAATCCCTCATACTGAGCATTCATGTAGCGACAGTGGAGACGAAATACTCCTTTTTAACAGGAAGAAACCTCCAGCAGAACGAGGCTCAGTACAAGCCGCCGTCTGCCACGACCGACTGGGGGTTTGAAGAGACAGAAAACTAAATTAGATGCACAGGATACTGAAAAAAAAAGTTGTGTTTATAGTAGCAGTTGTAGAGCATCACTGGAAGCATCTCAGCCCATGTTCTCCTCCAAGAAGCTGTCTCAGCTAACAGAACGCCAGACGAGGTGTGGTTACTATGGAGAAAAGAACACTAAGGGAAAACAAAAGGTTAACAAGGTTGAAATAACCATAACTAAGCAGATTGGACAAAGGAAGAAAGTAGCAGAGAGAGAAGTGGTCAGATTGTCCTCCAGCAGTCTAAGCCTATAGAAGCATAACTATAGAAACACCTTAAATATTCTAACCCTATCGAGTGAGACATGAAGAAGGTAGAGCAAAGGAGAACTGTCTGTCAAGACTGAGTTCCTCCCCCAACCGGATTAGGCTGTCCTCTCTACCTCTTCCTAACTATAAACTTTAACAAACAGGAAGGTTTTAAGCCTAGATTTGAAACTAGACAGGGTGTCTGCCTCACGGACTAAAGCTGGAAGCTGGTTCCACAGGAGAGGAGCCTGATAAAAGATCTGCCCCCCATTCTGGTTTTAGAGCTTCTAGGAACCACCAGTAAACCTGCAGTCTGAGAGCGAAGTGCTCTGGTAGGGATATAAGGAGTAATCAGATCTCTGATATACGATGGAGCTTGATTAGTGAGGGCTTTACATGTCAAAAGAAGAATTGTTAAATCAGTCTAAGTTTGACAGGAAGCCAATGAAGGGAAGCTAAAATTCGAGAAATATGATCTCTCTTTTTTAGTTTCATCAGAACTCTTGCTGCAGTGTTTTGGACCAACTGTAGACTTTTAACTGCATTTTTTGGACTTCCTGCTAATAAAGAGTTAAAAGTCTCACAATGAGTGTAAAGGAGAACACTTGTGTGCAGTGAGTGTTTCTTATGTGATTGTAGTGTAAAAACACCTGTGTCTAGAAGCTCCATTTACTAGTTAATTTCTGGCTACCACTACAGCATGAAGACAAACACTCCAAGCAGACGAGATGAAATGTTAATGAAAAGTATAAGTCAGTGAGTCTATACAAAGAAAAACCTGTAAGTTACTGAACATTCTCTGAAAAATAGTAGGAATGTGACACAGACTGTCCATAAAACCTAAGTGAGTTTTCAAAGAGACTAGAGAGATGGACTACCAAGACATCTATGACTAAACTGGATGAATTACAAGCTTTAGAAGCTGAGAGAGTTCTTTGGTCTGATGAGAGCAAAATTTAGCTTTTTGGATACCAGACAAGACACTGTTTGGTTGATATCACACACTGCACATCCCCACAAATAATCCAACTTCAATCTAGAGCATAATCGGGGGAAGCATCATGCAGTGGGGATGCTTCACCTCTAGAAAAATCCTAGAATAAATTTGGTTTCCATCCGTAACAGGAGAAAATGTATTGTCTAGCAAGACAGTGACTAAAGCATCCTGCTAAAGCTACAAACAAATGGTTTAAAGACAGGATGGTGGATGTTTTGGAGTGGCTCAATAAAAACCTGGACCTGTCCTATAGCAGATTTGTCAAAGGACTTGAAAATGGCAGTTCACAGTTGATCCTCATGCTACATGAAACAAATAAGTAAGAAAGCCATCAAGAGATCATTGTACAAATAGCATCCACCAACTATATAGCAGTGGCTTTTCATTTTGGAAGAGATGTCTGTCATTATAAAACTCACATAAACTGATATTGGAAGGGGTAAGATTTGTGCAAATATGGGGAAAAAATAAAGAATTATAGAAATAAGACACAATTATCACAACTGATCATTAATGCAAATTTGTTATATCCCAACTGTAAATGTTTTTAGACAGGTTTGGTAAAAATATGTAAAAATATTATAGTTCAAGTAATTTTAATAGGCACTGTAAATAACTTATTACACCAGTGAACATGTATCTGTATTCCGCTTAATCGCCAACTAAGTACTTGTTTTCAAGGCTGTTTTATGTTTGCTTAAAGGTATGACATCCGATACGACAAGGACGACTATATGCTGAGAGTGAAGAAAGCATCCATTAGTGATGAGGGAGCATTCACCTGTGTGGCGGAAAACCGCGTGGGCAAGCTGGAGGCCTCAGCCACTCTCACAGTCAGAGGTAAAACACTTTTGTTCATTTTACTTCCAAATTGAGCACACAGCATCACATATAGAAGTCATGGACCACTGGGGTTCCTGCTCTTTCACCAGCATGAGCTTTAAATTGGCAGTTTTCTCTGCGGGGATTTCTGTATGCAAAAAAAAAAAGAACAACATATGTTTGTAGTCTATGAATCAGTTTAATTATTTATATTTCCGAGTGCATAAGCAACACTTTGTCAGCCCCCTCCCCACACTCTTGTGGACTATTGCCCACCTGCTAACATCCACACTGTGACCATCCAGTCAGCAGAGCCATTTTACAGATTACTGGTGCACACATTCTTTAATAACACCTGGGGTGTGCAAGGTTAAGAAAAGCTTTCTAACTATAATTGTTTTTGTTTTTTTATTTGCTCCAGTTTTCTTTCCATTATCCCTAAGTATTTTAGTCTCTGTGGAGTGGTATAGTTGCTCAGACAAAACTAGGGTAGCTAGCCTTGCATAAGTAATGAAACTCTATGTTCATGCTACAGCTGTAAGTTTCAATGACTGTTAGGATTTTATGTGATAAAACTACTTTGTGTTTGACTTTTTTTACACAATTTAGAATAAATGTTTTCGTATGTCTATCCTAATAGAAAACTCTTAATTACATACACTGAAGTCTGTGGTTATAACAGTGAGATGCCAGATACTAAATTAGTATAGCGCTTCAAGTGGTAGATAGTTTTTAGGTGTAGAAATTCTAGTGTTTGTTGGAGCTGTGAAAATCTCTTCATGCTTATTTTCTGCTTTATACATCCGCAACTGTAAAGCACATTTTGCATTGCTATTACCAACATCAAAATGGATTTTATTTAAAGACAGAGAAGGTCCGGTTGTATATTTCTTCCTGGAGCCAAAATACCTACCCAAATTAGAATCTGAAACTCATTCACCCTTTTCATCAGATTTATACATCAGAGAAAACTTTGTTTTGAGCTCAACCATAGACTATCAAGTAAACAGTCCCCACTGGATTTTCTCTGTCATATCTCTAGCTCAACAAGCTATTCATTTAGATTTTTGCATTATTTTTGCCTTACTTTATTATGTTTGCTTTTTTTTTATCCGTTTTTGCGTCTGTGCCTCACTTTGTTTCTTTTGTGTATCCACTCCACCTTTGTTTCTCCAGATCGCCCTGTTGGTAAGTACTCATCAATCTGATTTGATCCCATCTTGCATGCCTATTCACTTAACCATTGCAAACGGAGGTTTCTTTATGTGACTAACAAAGTATTTTGTTCACAGTGCCATCTCTACTTTTTGGTTGTCTTATCCAGTTATGTTATCAACTGTCATAATTAAGATTTCTGTAAAGAGAAGAATTTCTAGATAAATATTAAGCCTATGGGTATTTAGAGGGTTTTGGACCAAAATACTGGTGACAGATTTTGTTGTCACAGTGAGCTTGCATCTTCTAGCAAAAAATCTCTTAGGTGTAGGTCTTTTACATAATGGAAATACTTACATTCAATTTCAGGTGTAAATTTAGCCAACAATAACAACCTGACAAGCTTTTTTTTATCTGCATTGGCAGGTAAGTAATAGGCTAGGAGTTCACAAACAATCCATTTTTATTTTACAGAATTATTTCAAAATCTTGGGGTGTGGAACTATGAAGTGTTTTAAAAAATTAAAATAGACTGTTAAGAATTGTATACAGACACTCTGAACTAGTAAACAGGGGCCTCACAAGGTTAGTTGGCACAGTTCAGTTTTTACTTAATGAAGAGACACCCTAATTGTACCATTTGTTTGTACTTAAAACGACCAGCTGATCAGAAACTACTTGTGAGCAATTTTAAATGATTACTTGAGGGAACATATGTAGCGCAAATAGCTCAGTTTTAACAAATGTCTGTGTTTCTCTAAACTGGTAATACTTCAGATTCTAAAGTGTCCTTTGACAATGTTTGAGTGGGCTGGCATTATAAGCGTCTCAGACTTTGTCATCTCATATGTTTCAGTTTGTGCTGAAGTTACTAGTCTTGATGCCATCTGTGAATTTCTGGAACAGAGAAATTAGATCTATTTGTGTAGGACAGACAGTTTTACTGATGCCTCCAACTCAGTGTTGAGAAGCTCTTTCTGTTTTATTTCTGGCAGTTTGAGATTAAGAAAATAACAAATTTAAAGCAGTCGAGGTCTTAGACAATAAGAGTTAGCACCCTGAGAAGAAAAGTGTCCTTAGCAGCACAAGTAAGTGAAACATGAAACATAGGTGTAGCATGAAAACCATGAGAAGGAAAGGATTGCAGAAATGTGTTTCAAGGCAAACTTGACTGGTTTAAGAAAAAGAGAGAGAAAAAAACACTCCCTCAGTGGCAGGACTTCAGTTGCCAAAACAGCAGTAGATGTTCAGTGATTGTCAAACTGTCAGCTTTCGTAAAGACGGAGGAAATTACACATTCAACCAGCCTGTGGGAAGAGACAGTAATTGCTGTCAACATTTAAATAAAATATGATTGAATATGGGATTTTAAAGGAACTATGAAATGTTTGTGAGTGTGAGCACTGAAAGCATCTCCATGTCTTTGTCCATTTGTTCCTTTCACCCTGACTGCTGTTGTATGCAGAGCCCTCTCCAAATCAGGCAGATGTGGCTTGTCATGAATTAAATATGGGCCCCCGATATTGTGTTTCTTTATGAGTGGGCAGGAAAAAGCTTCTCATATGCCATCAAGGGTCTTGGAATCGAAACATACAAAGTATGAGTTCTTCCACTTCCAGGCTATAGACGTATCACGCTCTGACCTGCTCTACATTCATCCAAATTCGTGATTGCTTCATTGTATTTAAGAAAAAAAATGGAATTAAAAAATTTAAGACGTAAAAGCAACAAAGTCTAGTTCTACATAGTGTTGTATATTATTTTACACAAGTTGTACTACTCAGTGCGATTACATGATTCATGGGGGTTTAAAAACATTTTGCATATGTTTTGTTTTTATTTTACTTTGTTGTATTTATCTCGTTTAAAAGTAAAAGGGAAAACAGAAAAAGGGGGAGGACAAAGCTTTGCAGCGTTGTATAAGGGAGTGCAGTACAGCATTTGAAACTATATTCTCAGTGAGTTCTTAGTAATACAGGGTATAGGATGGAGCGGAGCAGAGCAGAGGATGAAGAGGGAGGGAACAATGTCCTTGCCAGGCATGATTTAGGAGCTGTGGATCAGGCCCGGCATTATGAGAGCCACGAGATATCCAAGCTCCAGAAGGCCAAACAGGAAGGCAGTAAATCTGTTACCATCTGTACTATTCCCAACTGTGTGAGTCTTTGACAAATACACACTCCCCCAGAAAGGGATTACATGAGGAAACCAGCCAAATCGGAAGAAACTGGCCTTACCAAAACCAGCTAGCTTATTAGAAGAAAGACTTGCATAGAAAGCAAAAGCAACAGAGAGAATGCAAGATGTTGTGCCGCAACAATTCCGACTTTGTGTCATTGAGTTTCTGTCTGCACAAATCATAACCCATTTAGTCTGTTGTCTGCACTTATTAGGATTTAGTCTCTGTAGACTTTATAATGTTCTTGAAATGTTATTACCTCTTAAAAGATACATGGTTTTCTGATTAATCTTAGATATTAACTTACTTTTCATCATGGGTGTCCATGACCCTGACATAAAAAAATAAAACGAATTCTGTTAATTACTTTATTTGTGGAACACATTCTTCATTCAATAGACATATATTGCCATGGAAACATTAACTATGAACTGCAGTTTTTATATCCTGAGTACAACATTTTCAATTTGAATCAGTTCATCGGTTGTTTTTTTTTACTTAGGGAATTAACCATCAACATCTGAACAATATTTTCCTTAAAGAAGATTAGAAAGAAGCAATTTACACAGTAAAGCTTTTTGTTTAATTGTTAACTGAGGTAATAAATCAAAAGAGAGCTGGAGTTATTTTCCTGCTGTCATGAATACAAGTGACTTTGCAAACAATAGGATTTCTTTCTTGCTGGCTGAAAGAAGGAAAACAAGTTTACTTTGTAAAACCAACTGAATCACATGGTGCACTGTTAATTTTTTGTTTGTTGTAAATGCCTTTAAAGGGCAAAAATCTACAAGCCTATGTAATTTAGTTCACTGACTCTATGGAGGCTAATTGTAGCTGTTGAAGTGATTAATTTTACAGCTCCGTCAGAACCCTATTATTGAATGGGTGTAATACTCTGGTAACTCGATCAAAATTGGTGAAATTTGGATTGTATTTCAGACTTCCTTTGCATTTTTTGACACTGCGACAGAAAAACTGTTATTAACACATCTTACAAAGATGTGTTAGTAACAGTTTGGCCGCTCAATGGCTCATTGTTTTAATAGTATATCATCCATGAAAAATAGGGCTTTGCCATGGCTTTTAGTATCAGGCAGATCTCTTCATGAATACAGTAATAGTCCTTGTTCTTTTTTCCATTTATAAAAACTTTAGTTCTAGGTTTAGTCTGACTGTTTCTGAATTTTAGATTACAGAAATGGTGAGTTCTTCCTCCTACATGGAGAAAGCCAGACATGATTAACCCTGTATGTTTTAAGGCATGGCTGTGCCTTTGTGTTGTACCAGATTTAAATGTCATTGTGACTGAGGCACCTTGTTGTGTGACTGTCATTCATTGAGGTTTAGCTTTACCTAAATGAATGGCCAATCTGGTTACCATGGCAGTGTTAGCTGTTGTTCTTCTCCGTTTGGAGCAAAACAAAAGTGAGGTTGCATGGAATCTCTGGAGGGCAGCCTCTTTTTGATTTCTGCACTGCTGCTTGTTCTTGCTGGAAGTTATTTTGATAGCTTCCAGTCCTGATGTTTTACCACAGAGTCCACTGGTCACTTTCTAAAACTAGTACTTTGCTCCTTTCGACTGTAGCTCCACCCCAGTTTGTCATCCGTCCACGGGATCAGATTGTGTCGCAGGGCCGCACCGCCACATTCCCATGTGAAGCCAAAGGAAACCCCCAGCCGGCAGTTTTCTGGCAGAAAGAGGGGAGTCAGGTAAAAGCAAATTGTATTGCATCACTATTCACTAAATACACAATGCCTTTTAAGAGTATATGTTGCACATTGAATCTTTGGACAAAAACAGTTATAAAATTACATTGACAGAGAAAGTTCTCAAAGGTTTGGTGCCATTTTTTTTATTCTGATGATCCTACAGTGAAACAAGGACAAGCAGTTACGTTCGGAAATTCAAAGTTTTTCAAAAGCAAGTTCAGTTACAATTGTCCATCATAGTTCTCAGTTATATTTAGAGAGATTTTTCCTTCCCTATTATAATTCCTCACTACTTAGGGATTGTAAGTCATCTAAAACTCCCTATGAAATACACTAAATGTCGCTTTTATATAACTAAATGGGAAGTGTTTTAAGTGGTGTCAATGTTTTGCTTGGTGCTGTGTGAGCACAGTGTTAATAACACAGATTTGTTTGGATTCTCTTGACTGCTTGTACAAGTGTTCTCTCGATCTGGCCAACACAAACACACACACACACAAACACACAGTAGTTCAAAAGTGTGCTATCTCTCATCAGCATCTCTACTAAAGACACAAAGCTACACCTTTGTTCTCGGTAGCTGCCAAACAACAATGAGCCTGGCACAGCTCTAATCGGTTTTCTGTGAACCTTAACTGATAAGAGCAAACTGATCCTACGCTCAAGCAGATAAACTGATTCAAATACCTGGATGTCCTCACAACGGTCAACAACAGTGCCAATTAGGAGTATGTTTGGGCTTGTAGATGAGCCGGAGATATGACTCAGCTCTGGCTGATGCAAAAAAAAACAACAAAACAAAACACATGCAGAACTCATTCATCGCCCAGGGGCCCACAATTAGAAAACAGCTATTTTGTAAAGTTGAACAGAATTGCAAGTTCGCACAAAGATTGGGAATGACACCATTATAAGTCATTAAATTACTGATGGGTAACTCTGTTTTTAAAGTTGAAATCAAATTAAGCTCACCACAACAATTTTCAGACGTGCAGTCGCACATCTTTCCCATCTGTTTATTAACACGTCCTTTACCACAGTGCTGAGATACAAAGGTATCTGTTCACAGAGCAAATTAAAGATTATTAAATGCAGCGTTTTTCACACTCTTCAAGATAATGGAGTTCAAGTGCTTAAGATTGAAAAAGCTAATTTACATAAACAATATAATTTGTTACAGTAATTAGGTGTAAATAAATCTACTTTGAACAGGCACAAACATTTGGAGTATTATGATATATTTAAGTGGTTGGATAGCTCAATTGGAAAGTCTCCTGACTTTCACATTGGTAGCCTGGGTTCAAATCCAACAGCATTCAGTTTGGGTACTAAGGCAAGACCCTTCGCTCTACTGCTAACTTTGTAAGTCACTTTGGATAAAAGTGTCTGCTAAATACTTAAATTTAAAATCCTGATTTAGCAAAGAGGTTTTGTGTGTTGTTTTTTAATAAAGGTAATAATGTTGTTTAAAAAACATGTACTGGCCATAGAAGTCTGATTTTTCAGCTATTTTGAGAAAGCTGGAGCATTATTGATGAACAAAATTGTTTCCATTTGCTAGGTTCATGCTTCCAGGAATTTGAGCTTTTGTAAATCCCAAAGGAGGAACAGCAACTTGGTTTGTTCCCGGCGTTGTTATGCAACACAACAGTTAAAGTAACAATTCTTGTCAGACGAAAAAAATTCATTGATTTCCCTTTGGAAAACAAAACATTTTTACAACTTAGTTGTAGCCACCAAGCACCAAAATTTTTTCTTAGCATACCACAGGAAAGCAAAGTGTCTCCATGTTTTGTGGTGTCAGGTTGGTTAACCAACTGAGAGATGAAATTGCTCATACTCTAGCTGTAACACTTTAATCTCCTTGTATGTGTGCACAATCTCCCCGTGTTTGTTCGTATCGTGTGGATGGGTGGTTTTGTAATTTGTCCAAAGTGCACCGTGTTCATGTTCTCTTTAATTGGCTTTCTGTTCTTGTTCCTTCAGATTCTGCTGTTTCCCAACCAACCCCAGCAGCCCAACAGTCGCTTCTCAGTGTCGCCCGGCGGAGAGCTCACCATCTCATCTGTGCAACGAGCAGATGCTGGCTACTACATTTGCCAGGCTCTGACCGTTGCAGGCAGCATCCTTGCTAAAGCTCAACTGGAGGTCACAGATGGTGAGGGGAAAAAAAAACCAGACGGTTGAATTTTTAAGTCTAGCATCACCAAATGGAATACAAATGCTGAAAATCTGGTGATTTTGGTGCTGCGTTCAGTAGGTTGTTAAGTGATTCTTGTCTTGCGAATTTCATCTCAAAAACAACTTCTAAAGAATGCATCACAAGCACAAGCAGAGTTTTAGTTGTTGTCAGTGCAAAAATAAATGAGAAAAACAACAAAATTTAATCCAAATTCCCTTGTTGAAAATAAAGCTTCGCCCTTGAGTTCTTTTGAGCTTCACGTTCAGTTTTTTTGCAATGAAGAAATATGTGTATGAGGGAGTCGTGGCGGCGGGGAGACAGAGAGATTAAGTGAGTGAATGACAATACCTTTCCATGGAATGAAATATGTGGGCTGTAACGTGGGAGCCTCTTACTGCTCAGCTGCTGTGATGGCAAAATAGACAACTATCCGTGTGCCCACTGAAGTACCTGGGAGCAGAAAGATTAAATGCAGACCCTTATATTTTTTTGTTTTACTCTTTTATGTAATACAAGCATTAGATTTACCTTTCAAATATTTCCAATAATACAATATTGAATTCAAAATCACTTTTACAAGATTACTTAAGATAATATTCAGTGGGTCATGAAAATTTTACATATTGTGCCATCATTACCAGTAACAAATAATGTCCAATGATAAATGTAAATGTTTTTGTATTCGATGAAATATGTAGAACACTGTAAAAATATTCCTTAATCTATGATAAAAACGTGTTGGGGAATGTTAACAGAACTGATTGTGAAGTAGGCCCAAGACAAAATGAGAGAAAGGGGGAGAGACTAGAAAAGGGGCAGGGTAAGGTCACGGCCACACCTGCCGCACACTTTTCGTGATTTACTGCACTGAGTCCCGCCAGCAGTCTGTGGAGTTCAAGGATATCTGTAATGAGAAATTCCTGATCCAGAGACCCAAGGCCAAACCAAGCTTTGCCTCCTCCTTTTGTCACCCCTGCATGCCATCAACACAGGAGTCAGAAGTATCACATTCCCTGACAATGCTTGGCTGTCTGTTTTTTTTGTTTTTTTTGGTTGCTTCTGTACCACAATTTAACTACAGCTGGCTATCTTTGCTCGTTTAAGATGCACAGTAAAACCATGGCTAGAACATTCTATTACAAATTGTAAAAGGTTTAGTAATGCATATGCAGACAAACAGATCTTTCTTTCATTTGATAGCTCCTTTGTCTTTAAGTAATTTATGACTACAATACAGTATCTGACAACCATAATGTGCTTACATTTGCACTACTGGGTTTGATTCATTTAATTAGATTTGCCCTTAAAATAAATATCTGAAATTAATGTGGTACATTTTGCCGGTGGTGATTAATCTATCGAGCTTTGGCACATTTTTAAGCGCAATGTCTGAGGTGACCCCAAGCAAGGGGCTGACTATAACCAATCAAAAGTGAATTACCTTGAATCACCTCCTTTTTTTCAGGTGGAAGTGTGAAAGAGAAAATAGGGTTTGGAAGTGAGAGTGTTATAATGTGTTGAAAGGTTACCGAGGAAGACTTGGTAATTAGCTCCTGCAGGTCTGACATCATTAATCCATACTTTCTAATTAATCTAGGTTCTGCAATGCCACAGGGACTCCACATTATTCAAGTCTAAATTATAAACTGTCTGTATGCTTTAGTGCAAATTCTTTTGGAGATCACCACTATTTCATCAAAGAAACCCACGGGCTTTTTTTTTGTATCACATTTTAGCAAATTAAATAGCCTGTATAAATGGAGTTCAAACATTAGCTTTTATCTAATAGAAATTTTAAGAACATTTGATTTATTTTGTTTAGTACAGATGCATACAAGACCATTACAAGGTAATTTATCTGAAGTTTCTATGTCAGACCAGGGTGAAGTAGTTAATATTCCACATGTTGTTATTAAGGATTTTGTATGTTACGAATTTGAATTTAGCCTCCTTTTACTTTCGTAACCTCCAAATAAAATCCAGCAACATACTGACACGCAGCTCATGTGAGAATGATCATTTGCAGGACTATCATTACTAGTTTTGTACAATTCAAACCTAGTCTTTATGCAAGGAAAGACGAAAACTACAGTTTAAAAAAAGCCACGGGATTTCAATCATGTAGTACAGGACAACCACAAAATGTAGAAGAAGGTGATCTGTCCATTTTATATCAAAATTTTACTTTTCAGTCTCCATGCAAATGCCTATATATACACAATTTACATGGTAAAACATGGTCTTGGCAGTATCTTGCTGTTTGGATACTAAAGTTGGGGCAAGTTTAGGGGGGACCTGGACAAAGGTGTGAGCTCCAAGAGATTGCAGCATTATCAGAAGAATGGTCCAAAATCCAAATTTAAAAAGCATTATAATCTGGGTGTTGGTTATTCCGGTGCTCATATACTCTTTAGACAATCTGACCATGATTGAGTAATTTAGCATCAAATCTTTAACAATTTAGGTCAAAGGACATTGCCTTAAAAAGGTTATATACAAAAGGACACCAGGCAATAAAAACCCAATTCTCTTTTCACCTCACAAGTATGCATTACTTTGTTTCATTTTAAACATATAACATACATTGAAGTTTATGGAAGAACATTTGGTATTTATACTTCACCTTTTTCTTGTTACCCACTTTGCACATAATGAAGTATTTATCTGAACCACATTGAGTCAATAAGGCGAGCTGTGCCTCCCAAGTGTACCACAGGGTCTACGGTAGTGTATAAAAATAAGACTGTCCTGGCAGTAAGTGGAAACGGATGTCATTACTTTGCCACATCAATGAACTTAGAAAACCTTACTCAGCTGCTCTTTCAACAATTATTGGAAATACTGGATAAGCTCATTGTGTTGTGGTGCAATCACCAGACATGATAAAAAGTGGTCTACTTTATGAGAAATGCCCACATGCTCCCTAATGTTTTCATAAAATATTTGTTTCATTTTATGGTGTATTCATGTATTTTCTTTCTTTTTTTCTTTTTTCTTTTGCTTGTTTTCCTTATTGTCTTAGTACTTACAGACAGACCCCCACCTATAATACGCCAAGGCCCATCCAATCAGACACTTGGGATGGATAGTGTTGCACTGTTAAAGTGCCAGGCGTCTGGAGACCCCATCCCCTCCGTCAGCTGGCTGAAGGACGGGGTCAGTCTGCTGGGAAAGGACTACCGCATGTCGCTGCAGGAGCTGGGCAGCCTGCAAATCAAAAACATAAAGGTAAGAGATTCTCCCTTACTGTGTCCAAACAACAACAAAAGAAAAGCAGACCTGGTGAGCTGATCAAATGGAACAAAAAGGTTCAGCAGTGCTCCAACTCTTGACAGGCCCTTCCAAACCACTGCTGATACTGAAAGAGAAATATCCACAAAGAAACTAGTGCAAAGGAAGAACAGCGAACACTGGATAATCGATCACCCCCCCAGGCCAAAATTGCAATAAAAAGGCAATCAAATAAATTATAACAAAAGCTACCACATGTCAGGCTGAGGTAGGTGGCAATTGCTGTTGAATACAGGGTAATACGTCCTGTTGGTGGAGCGAGCAAGGGAGAACCAGAACTACCAAACGCCAACCTGTGTATTGCGAGCGAACAACAGGGCCTCAGCTAAAAACATTCAATTAATTACAAAAGGTTATGAAAAACCAAACTCCAAAAAAAATTATATATTCAAGGAACATAAGAGATCATTTAAATAAAGTCTATAGAAAAAAATCTAGAATATAGGCAAAAATATTAAGAAATGTTCATATTGCACATACCAGTGGCGTACTTACACAAAATAAAACATAAATATTAAGTGAAAGGAAAATGATTCATGGTTTTATTTCATTGTTCAATTTTTACCATGAAAACAGCTGACCTGAGGGCATCGGAGACTAGTTAGAGAGCATTACTAAATGCACTGCTTCACGATGACCAATTAATGCATTGAAATGTAAGATAAGGGATGAAATTTAAAATCTCTGCCGGGAAACAACAATATGCATCTGTACACATACTAAAACAGCGTGGCGGAAGTGCTTTTTTCATTAGGGATAGTGATGCTGGTCACAGGGGATACAGTATGAATGGAGAGGAAAAGAAAAACCTACTACCATCTGTCAAATTCTTGAGACTTAGGCAGAGCTTCACTGTTACAGGGGCCAAAAACCTTGGATATATTGCCAGACCGTGAGTTATTTCACATAAGAAATAGACAAAAACATCAGTCTCTAGATGAGGAAAACTGGTTGAAACATTCCAGTATTTTTTTCTTTTCTGTTTTCTTGTTTTTGCTACAAATATAATTTTTATAAATTTTTTGTTAGGCTATTCTTCAAAGTAATGAGAAGACAAAATGCACCAGTTTTTGTTAAGTTTTCACTTAAAATCCCCAAAATACAAGTGAATTTGTTATGATAGCAAAATGCAAGAGGGCATGAACAGTTTAGGCTGAATATCCTCTGGCATTTAAACGTTATTCTCTAGTTTAGATCTTAAAAGTTAAGAATTGTTATAATCTAAAAATGTTTTATAATATATGCAATGTATTAAATGTTTTATGTTAAACGTTCATACTTGCAGCAACAGGATACTACATGGTGTCTTAAAAAGATGAATAGTCTTCATTGATTTTTTTGAAGTGTTTGATGGAATCACTTACAAGTGTGGAAGCTTCATCTGAGCTCAGCTGTGGATGGATGAATAGACTCCAGCTGTTTGAGAGAATATATATTCAGTTACTGAAATACACACACATGCGTACACATGTGCACGTTTATACCGGATTGAATTTAAGGGTCTCACATCTTCCTTTACCCACTCAGAGGCCTCAGCGGAATACCTATTATGCTTGAGAAAGCTGCAGACCACTGACATGTTATTTAATAAATGGAATGAAGGCACAGGGACAAAAACCAACAAACAATCAAAGTTCCTAAGAGAGATGGAAAGACATGCCAGCTGTCATCGGTCTAGGGGATCCAGCAGGCCACCCTAAATTAATTAGCGCAGCTATGTTGTGGTCTGGGAGGGGAGAGGGAAAATAAGAAAAAGGGATGGGAAAGTGATGGAAGGGTGGTGAGTAGAAAATGGAATTCATTAAGAAATTAACGTCAGCACTTTGAGCTGCTCAAAAATGACGATCAGTTTGTTCAGCAGAGGGCTAGCATGTGAAGCCTTTCATTGTCTTCCGTGGAACTCTTACAGTAGGAGACCTTTTCACTGTTAAGTGACTTTAAGTCATTTCTGTAAGTAGTGCCACTAAGCTTTTTCTGATTTATGCTTTCATATCAGCTCTCAGACTCAGGTATCTACACATGTGTGGCGACCAGCTCAAGTGGTGAAACATCATGGAGTGCTTTTTTGGAAGTGAAAGGTAAATCACACAGTGCATGGCATGGAAATGGCATGCAATTAATCAACTATACTCTTTGTGGTTATTTCTAACTTCTGGTAAAGACACCTAAAATGTGCAAAAAGCCAAAAAATCTTTCATAACAATAGTGTAATTGCACACCAAACGTTCCTGTTGTTTTATACCATTGCAGTTATTTTAGAAAAGGTGAAGTTAGTTTTCTAATTATGACCTGAACCAGAGGTTGAGTCTGATAGAAACGTGCTTCTGTGCTTCATATTTATTTCTTTTCACTATCATAACTATATTATTGTAAAGTATACATTTAAAATTTAACAGGAAAACATGAACTTTACAGTGTTCCCCATAGATTTATTTGAGGGTTATTCAGCATGGGATGATACTACTTTACTGATATATAAAGATACTTTAAAGCCTTTAAAACATCTTTACCAGGGTACCAGTTTGGTGTAACTGTTCTTTGAAAAGCACCTAAAATTCTGTCTATTCTCAACAGAATCAGCTGCAGTCATAGTTACAAAGAACTATGATGAAAACGAGCTTCCAGGTCCACCATCTAAACCCCAAGTCACAGATGTTACCAAAAACAGCGTGTCCTTGTCTTGGCAGCCTGGGATGAAAGGAGCATCTCCGGTCTCTTCCTTTGTCATTGAAGCATTCAGGTTTGTTTACATTTGTAAAAAAAAAAAAAAAAATCAGAATCAAATCTGTCAGAATCAAGGGTTGATTTTGTATCTTTACATTTTTTAAAGCTTTAATTTAGTGCAGATTTTAGTCAAATCAGGTTTATCTTTTAGAACAATTTCATAAGAAAATACCTAAACATCATGCAGTATATTTTGTGAAATAAGATCCTCACCCTAAAACTAAAATTTACAACAAATAAAAAAGATTTCCAAATCTTGCAAAAATAGAGTCAATGTTTAGCTTCACTGTCTTTCACTGTCTCAGCCTGAATGAGCAGGATATGAACATGCCTTAAAATACACTTTTCTTATAGATACTTTCATTTATTGCTCTGTTTCCATTGACTACATATTTAAGGTCTACACTTTTAGACTTTCTCCTGCAGTAATGTCCAGATTAAAAGTGTTGCATTCAGTGCAGTGGGGTGGCTGTTGGACATCTTGAAATCAAATATCTGATTTCCTTTTCCATTTCTGACAGGCTGGTCATCAGTCAGGGACAGTCGGACTGAAAAGCTTTAGATTCCTGTCAACAGGATCTGTTGTGCTCTAAAGCCATTTTATCTACACCTGACAGTGGCACTTACAGATCTAGAGTACCATAAGGAAGCTACTCTGACAAACTGTGTGAATGTACTTTTTCCCTCCTGTTACAGTCAGTCTGTCAGCAACAGCTGGCAAACCGTGGCAGACCACGTCAAGACCACCCAGTTTACCATCAAAGGTCTTCGTCCCAACACCATCTACCTGTTCATGGTCCGAGCACTAAACACCCAAGGCTTGAGCGATCCAAGCCCAATGTCTGACCCCGTTAGAACACAAGGTATTTTTAATTTGCATAAAATAAACAGTGTTTATTGATTTATATTTTTGTTACTGAAGCTGTAGTAGTTGCTTTTTTATGCTTTTTATCGTTTATCCTAAGTGTAACTTGTGTTTTATTACATTGCACAGTCCCTTTCCCTTCTAAAGTGCCATCCTTATCCTCCTCTCCCAGCAATTTGCTGCAGCTAGCTGTGCTGAACCATTGCAGAATGTTCCAGAGGTCAAATTCTTCAGCTGAGCTCAGCTCATTAGGACTACATTTAAGTAATTATGTAAAATAAGCATGTCTTTTTTTGGAAGGCCTAACAGCATTAGCTCCTTCCATGCTTTGATAATTTTTATAGCAGTGGAAAATGACCATCTCAAAAGCCAGAGAGGATTTGATTATGTCCTGAGCAGACCTCAGTCTTGCGTCTGTGCTGATAGAAAAGAAATGTAAGTTAAAAAAAAAGAGAAAAGGATAATAAAACCAATCTTTACCCCTCTCTGTGAAACAAAAGCCAACAGCAGAAAAAAATTGCGATGTGAGTTTCAGCAAATCTTCAGGGACAGCTGACATTTATGAGTAAATGTGTGGCTTGAAAATGACATGTTGATGATTGATTCTCGTTTTGTTTTTTGAACTTTTCCTATTAGTGTAGCCAGTGATTCAGAAATGTATTGGGTTGTCTGAAGGATTTTTTATTTGAATATACAATTTTCTCCTATCGTTTTTTTCCCCCCCTCTATACTTTAGTAAATAACAAACTGTGGGTCAGTTTTACAACTCTCATGAGCTCACATAGTAAAGTTTTTATTTCTTCAAACTTAAAACACATGTGGAGAGGAAACGAGCTGGAAAAGTGTGTCACAGTGTCCATTAATCTTCCATATAATACGTCCCAGGGTCACAAATTTTGAGTTCATTTATTGCTGTGGTTTGCTCAGTCATATCAGTGGGGGTAAAGAACAGCGGCAGATAAACATTTTGAACCCTTTTTCCCCTCATGAAAGAAAAAAGTTTCCTTTTTCTATATTCTCTTTTTTTATTCTTTACCCATTTATAGATATAAGCCCTCCAGCTCAGGGAGTAGACCATAGGCATGTGCAGAAGGAGCTTGGAGAGGTCATAGTTCGGTTGCATAATCCTGTTGTCCTGAGTTCCACCACCATTCAAGTCACATGGACGGTAAGTAATGGAAAATCAAAACTATTTCTGATTGCTGTTATACTTCTATGCCGTTACACATTTCTCTCATCATTGTTTGTATGAAAATTCTAAAAACTAAAGCTGCAATCAATAAAAAAGTTAGTTTAAAGTATAAATACATATAAAACTGCAAAGTAAATTGACATTGTATTGCAGTGGACATTGTTAGGGTATACTGCAAGAGTTCCTTATTTAGTGTTACATACCAGTTGGTTTGAAGTGCTTTTCCATATATAGTTGTTTCATGCTAAAGCAACAAAAAACATCTGGTACTGAAACTCAGTCTCAGCTTCCATACCACCAAAGTACATATTTCTAATTAATTAATTTAATTAATTAATTAAAAATTAATAAAAAACTTTATGTTTATATTTGTGATATTAGGACTGATGATAAAGTACTTGTTAGAGGTAAAGTTAAGGAGCTTTGGATATATTTTTATCTCCGTATTTTGCACATCATTTTTGGTAGCAACATAAATATCAGGCTTTATTTAGACTTAGTATAAGTCATACTTACACTTAAAATCAGAAAGTTGTGAATTAATAATTAGGAGTTCTTCAAAATTGCAAACAAACTAAAATAGATGCCTCATCATTTGTTCTTTCAATTTGACATGCTCACTTGTCTTTCTTGTTTTGAAATGTGGAAGTTGTGGAA
>JAVLVB010000318.1:4708856-4736002 GCA_032876305.1 Orestias chungarensis | reverse complement strand
ATTTTTTTTTTTTTTTTTTTTTTTACTTTTTCAGTAAGATTGTGCTTCTGCAGTAAAAGATTAATTTATTCTAAAGCTTTTCATGCTACTTTAAAATGGTGAAAACAAGTACTTTATCTCTCTTTATTGGTTCTCCATCTGTGGTTCTGCAAACGGCCATCATAAAGTGAAGATAGCTAACATTAAATATCCATCTTTGAACCTGCTCCTGCAGGCGACCATTTGTTTCATGTCAAGGGATTTTTTTTTTGTCAGCCTGTTCCCTATAACTACAGCTTTTGAAATAATTTAATTGGCTGCTTTAAAGTAACCAAACATCAAATGCCCGTAAAGCGGTTTCTTTAACCACATTGTGCATCAAAGGAAAAGTCAGACACACCTGGATATTCATCAGTCTTCCATCTTCCCTGCAGTTGCTCCCTAGCTAAAACAAAGGCTGCAGATTGAACTAGATTAAAATATTGTTAATGGTTATTAAATCTAGTTTTCCTTTTGCTGCAGAAGTAATGCTTTTATCTTCTTATCTGCACACCCTGGGTATGTCTGTAGTGGTTTGAGGTCATAAAAAAGCAGCTCTTTCCTGGATGCAAGTTTTTAATGTTTTTATTTCATGGTAATGAGGACAAAAATGCCAGTCAGAGTCTTTAAGGATGAGGTGTTCATGCAATATGTTTGCTAGTTTATTTTGAGCACGGTGCAGGTATTCACTTCACATCACTTAGCAGATGGGGTGGCGGTTTGCATTTTTTAACGAACAACATTAGCAGTTTTCCCGCTGACATGTTTATTGACCCCTGCTGTAAGTGTAACCTCCCCACACCCACTGAGCCCAAAGACCTGACTGCCTATTTAATGCTAAACCAGTTGCTTTATGATCATAATTCAACATAAACCTGGGGCAGCCGGACTCAATCTTTAGTCTTTTCGTAAACAAAGGACCTGCTTTTGTATTTCCAAATCATACCATTAATAAAAGTCCAACACCAACAAGGAGGGATACATTCTGCTGATTTACTCAGTCTGTGCTGGTGAAAAAACAGCTGCTTAATATCCCACTTGAAAGCAGCGCTCACTTCCTCTAATGTTAACAAGCCATTACAGTGAGTTATGTGCCTTCTCCGCCTCTGCATAAATTCAACATTTTCTTTTTAGTAGTCCAAGTTGAAAAGGGAAGTATTCTTTTGGGCTTTTTTCAACTACAGAACCCCCTCTCGGAGTTTTTCTGGGGAAATTGTCTGCTGATAACACCTCTGCTGTGCATTCCCATGGGTATATGTATTTAAGGCTGGATGGCATTCTTATGCTCGCAGCCCATCTTAGATGTAGCAAGATGTGCTTTAAGGTGTCACTGTCGAGTATTTATTGCACATCAGAGACATGCATTTGTCTTTTAAGGTGGAGCTGTTAGTATGAGCTAATTGAACAGAGTTTTGCTTGGTTGGTGATAAAAGCTCCATTAAACAAGTAACTGGCTCTAAAGTGGCAGTCATGCAATCTTGTAAAGCACACTGCAGGAAAACACCTAGGTGTTTTATCCACTTAGTCGCTTCCACATGCTTTCTTTCCAACAAAACGCCTATCTTTATTGCTTCCCCAGGTGGACCGACAGTCCCAGTTCATCCAGGGTTACAGGGTTTTGTACAGGCAAACATCAGGGCTTCCTTTGCCTGGACCATGGCAGACTCAAGATGTGAAGGTGCCCTCTGAGCGCAGCGTCATCCTTTCATCACTGAAGAAGGGCATTGTTTACGAGATCAAGGTTCGGCCGTATTTCAATGAGTTTCAAGGAATGGAGAGCGAATCCAAGACGGCGCGGACCACTGAGGAGGGTGAGAAATAAAAGAATGAGCTGCATTTTTGGACATTGCCTTTTAGCCTAATTTTGTTTGTGCTTACGTTTTTTTCACCATTTCAATCTAATTGTTTAGAGTTTTCATGCAAATATACAGTGCCTTGCAAATGTTTTCCATATTTTTAAGCTGTTTTTGTCAGGTATTAGGATTTACTTGCTAAACGAACATAAAGAAGCATATACATTTTAGCAGACAGAAGACTATACATGGTTTTTAACTTTAAAAAAATCCCAAAACAGTTTTATTTTTATTCAGTACACCTATATAAAACCGACAACTTTCAGAACTTACTTAATAAAGTCTTGTGTTCTTGTGTACTAATGCTTCAGATGTTTGTTTGATAGCTTTATGGGACAGACCAAAAAAATATAGCAGTTAAGTCAGGAATATGGTTATCAAGAGTTTATACAGGATAATGTTATGCAAGAGTATCCTAAACTTTGAACATGAAGAGAATGATTCAATAGCAATCTTGCAGGACAATTCCAGACCAACTAAAGAGCATTATCTCAATTGACAGGCCAACCAAGAAAAGCATAAATCAGAGATGCACCTAGAAAAACCAGGGGTAACCCTGGAGGGGCAGCAGAGAAACTGTCTATAAGACAGCACCAAAAAACTGGCTGAAGAAGAGCCTCAAAAAAGCAAATCTATTGCCACAAGCCATCCAGGAGGCATGACAATTATATGGAAAAGACTGTTTTGCTGAAAATGGTTCAAAGGCTTTTTCTTGCAGGACCATAGAATAAACACTAATCATACTGGCAGGGCTACAGTTAAATTGTTTACATCAAAGCATATGTATGAGGTAGAATGGTTTATATCATGTTAAGACATCTTTAAAAGCGGTGGCACACAGGTGTTCAGAATTTCAAGCCCCACTAAAATCCAAGGAAGTTTTTGTATGTAACAGCAATTTAAAAAAAAAATCTAGGGGTTGTTTTTTTGCAAAGTATGTTTTTTGGGTGTCTTCTTGGAGTCACTTGGACTTCCGTTTTTATAATTTTGGCATATGATTGGCAGTAATGTTGCCAACCATCAATATAGTCACATCACTCATTATCCAAAGATAGTGAGTGATTGGAAACTTCTCACTCCTTCTTTCCACAAAGATGAACTGTCAACGAAAGCTTGATTTATAAAGACTCTGACAAAGCCACAGTGCAGTGTGGTACAAAATCACTCACAAAGACACACAAAGGGTTTTATTCGATAAATTTAGTATTTTAACCTTTTCCTGGGGGAAAAAATAACCGTGTATATCAATACCATTCCAGCCTTTTATTTCAATGACTTGAGTTCGCTTATATGGTGAAGGCTTATAATATGTCCTCTTAAAAAGACAAAAAGACAGATACAGACACTTTAGTGTGGAGGTTAAGCCTATCTTCCCTCAGCCATACAGGCCTGCATGTAATGGAGAAAGTTCACATCCTGTTGTGTTGACAGGCTCATTTATATCCCTTTCCTCTAGAGGACCGTATCTCTTGTGGCCAGCATGTAAATGCACTGCTCACACTGACTGGCCACAGGAGTGGAACTGCCACCACATCACAGCTGTCCCCAACACAGAAACCCGTACACACACATAAATATGAGGTTAACACACACATGGCAGCACAGCTATCTGCGACACACCTTAGAAGTTACATGTCCCAGCTATTACCTTTGCTGATTGTAACCCCCTGCCTGTACTCTATCCAAACCCTAGTCTGCCTGAATTTCCGCCAATTTCTGATCTGTAATATCCATGCTACTGTGCCTTTGATTAACTAATACACTGTCAAACACTTTGCTCTGGGCTATTCAGGCTGCCTTGGATAAATGATAGCAGAAGAAATCAAATTCTCCATAATAGACTTATGCAATCTATCACATTTTGCTTTAAATCTAAGTTTCTTTCTAAATACAGTCTTGTGTTTGACTAAATGTTTATTTCTGGGCTTATATTTGCATGTTGCATACTAAAGGAATGCTACAACACCCAGATCTTGCCATTAACTATTAACTACTTTTTAGTAATGATATGATCTGTTTGTATTCCTCCATCATTCAACACAGCATTGTGTGCAAATGCAAGACAGGGGGTCACATTCCTGCCTGCCATACATCACTCTGCTAATGGCCCTATTAGCACAGCCTCCAAGGCGTCTAATGAAAAATGTGTAATGTTTAGCACAAATATGCATGATAATCAGCTGCTAAATCATTCATAACATTAACTTTGAACGACATTGTCTCTGATGGCTTTCACGGACAAGCCGGACACTTCATCACCTGAACGTAATGCAGCACCACAGAGCGTGTTGCTTGATCAGATGCTCACTTGGTAGATTGTTTCTAATCTGGCTAAGGTGTTGAGTTCATCATTGGAACCATTCATCTTCCACCATGCCAGAGCCTCCTGGCTCTCTGGGGCCGGTGTGGCCAATTGCGCTGAGGGATGAGCACAGATTTACGGGGTGACACGTGCCATTTTGGATGGAGGTGAAGTGAGGGAGAGGCAGCCCTGGAGTAATTGACCTGTCAGTATTCTGCTCTGGCTCTAGTCCCCTGCCAGCGACTGCGGAAATGAGAAAACATTATTTTTAAAGCGTTATTTCCAGTTGAGCCAACTGTTATTTATTTTTCCTCTTACGCCTTGTGGGGTCATAAGATTGTTGCCATCAGAATAACAATATAGGTTTATGAAAGCTCAGACTGTTCTTGCTTCTGTCCTCTGTGCCTGTTTGTCTGTGGATGGTGCCAATGCAATCCCAGGTAGCTTTCTTTAATGTGCTCCTCAATCCTTACCTACTGGCTTTAGTTTTATCTGGCTGATCGATAAGAGTCTGTCGATATGTTTACTGAGACATTGTTTCCACCTCCTAAACGCTTTCTTGCTTTTTCATATTTCTTTTGCGTCCACGCTTAATCCCAATAAGCCTGTTGCCCCCTGTGCCAAACTGGTCAACGATGGAGTCTTAGCTTGACTGACATGTCTTTCGTGAGTCTACCAGACCATCGTCATACAAATCAATACCAGTATCCTCTGTGCAAATCCGCCAGACCAGAGCAAAGGTTGATATATTAAATCAAAGTGAAATGATGTGCACAGCCAGTAGCCATGTCACATCTGACCTGATTTTATCCTTACAAACTGTAAGGATACTGTCACCTGTCAACTGTGTATTTGTTATAAAATACTAATATATAGGACAAGTACAATAGTTTTAATAATGTGTTCCTTATTTTTTCTTTTTTTTTTTTTCTTATGAGTTAAATAGCAAACATTCTTGTGAAACAGTAGAATAGTCTGCAGAAGGTAGTATGTCTCTTAGCCGGCCTAATAAAACGTTGGGAATCCACCAGAGGAATTGTCCCAAGTGGCTGGGAATAGGGAATTCTGGGTAGATTGCTGCCGCAAAGAACAGATAAAGAAGAATGGATGGATGGATGGATGGATGGGTGGCACATCTAACTTTGAAAGTCACTTAATCAGTAAAACGTTGTCTATCTAGTTTTTTTCCCCCCAAAACATTAGTGAACAAACTAAATACGACAAACAAAGAACACACCAGATCAACGATGATGTATCTTATATTTTAAACCATCCTAAGCTTTAAACATTTTTTTTGTTATAAATAGATTGATGTAAATGATTGCACAACCTTGTGCTAACTTGTCATATGAAATTCCAAAATGCAGGCTTGTTTCTGCAATTTGAGAAAATGCAAAAAATAGGTGTCAGTTTTAAAGTTATTCACAAGGCTCTGTATTTTTCCCACTTTGTTGCTGACTAGTCAGCGATAGTTTTAGAGCTGATGGATGTTATATTTGACTGTTGATCCACCTTGTCTTTCAGCTCCCAGTGCACCTCCTCAGCAGGTAACAGTCTTGACTGTGGGAAACCAGAACAGCACTTCTATTAGCATCTCCTGGGACCCCCCTCTGCCAGAGCACCAGAACGGCATCATCCAAGAGTACAAGGTTGGCTTCTGGAAGTCACGATTGATTCTTACTGCACTCCTACTCAACAAAATGAAATTAACTTTTCCTACTTTTCCTCAGATCTGGTGTCTAGGGAACGAGACACGTTTCCATGTAAATAAGACGGTGGACGCAGCCATACGCCTTGTAGTGGTGGGCGGGCTTCAGGTGGGAGTGATGTACAACGTGGAAGTAGCTGCCAGTACCAGTGCAGGAGTGGGAGTCAAGAGTGAACCTCAGCCTATAATTGTTGGTAAGATAAATTGATAGAAAGCCATTTTTGCCTTTCAACATCCAGTTTTTAGAGACTCATTTTGGGGATGCATTTGTAGTGGTGAAAAATGAAACCAAATGCATGATATTATTGAAACTGTGCTTTTTTGAAAGGTGGTCTGACTGTATGTGATTTATGTGGAGCTCCGGCAGATTTTCTCTGATTTGACCCATAACTGATGACTTGGCCTGCAGCGTGTTCTTATTTCCCCAGTGTCACTCACATAATCCATCTCTGAGAGCAGAACACTGGGCTTGCACTTATATTCTGTTGTTTTTTGGCTTTAGATGTGCTTGTGCTAAGATGGTTTTTACTGAACAATGAGGATCAGCGGCTTTCGTCATGGCAGTATTTTTGATTCGGTTGCAAGTATATGTTTGTTACCATAAGAATTTCTAAGCATTGATCAGTGTTACTTTGACGGGCTGTGTGATTTCAGTTCTATTGTTGCTGCTTGAAATACTGTAGAGCAGACTACCAGAGGTGATATGGGATCGGCGATCAATAGAGACCACGTCTTTATGCTCTCATTATATGTGGTGTATTGTCCTGGCAGTGTAGTGAATTAGAGGCTGAACAAAGCAAACACCTCTGATCACCTGGGGCTCTCTTATGAGCTTTTAGACTTTGTCTTTTCCAGGCAGATCCTTGTGTTTCACCTCACATTCTTTAGATCTGTGTC
Source organism: Orestias chungarensis (assembly GCA_032876305.1). Taxonomy (NCBI): domain Eukaryota; kingdom Metazoa; phylum Chordata; class Actinopteri; order Cyprinodontiformes; family Cyprinodontidae; genus Orestias; species Orestias chungarensis. Next base: position 4,729,224 of record JAVLVB010000318.1, on the reverse strand, counting down.
TGGCTTTTATTGTCAACATCACCTCTGAAAAAAAACTAAAAAAACTTTCAAAGTAGTAGAAATGAAAAGTTGTGTAAAAAGATAGTTTGTCATCCAAAAGTTAAACTACCTTGTGAAAGTATTCATACCTCTTTAATGTTTCAAATATAGCATCTGGTATGATGCTGTGGGGTTTTGTGGAGTTTGCAGCTTCGTCATTTTCATATTATAGATTTGGTGATGCAACAATTACTACCAAAGAATTACAGAGACCTGCTTCATTTGAGCTCTGTTTCAACCATGTTTTTGTGTATTTGTAACTGTGAATACATTTATTTTAACCAAGCACTATGGAGTGCTTGGTTGATGACGTTCCGCCTTGAACATTAAATCCCGATACTGAAGTATTTTTCCCTTCACATCGTCACCCTGCTCCATATCAATCTTGTCTGCTTGTTTTTCTGCCTTCAGGGAAAGAGTTCCGGGACGTGATCATACACGGTAACCGGAACAACAGCATCACAGAGCAGATAACGGATGTGGTGAAGCAGCCTGCTTTTATTGCTGGTATTGGGGGTGCCTGCTGGGTCATTCTCATGGGCTTCAGCATCTGGCTTTACTGGAGGAGAAAGAAGAGAAAAGGTCTGAGCAACTATGCAGGTAAGCGGCACATTACTGCTCAGGTGCCTTAAAAACAATAATAACAAATTCTTTCACCTCTTTCAATTCATTCTTTTTTTTTCTCACTTCAAAGCTAGAATGTTTTATCATTAGGTCATTATCCTTCAAAATCTTAGACACTGCTAGCTATAATATCAAGATGGATGCTCTGTTACTGCTCCACGGGGAGACAGATGTTCGTTCAGATCATTTCCGGGAGCTGCTTTTTTTGACAAATCCACCCACAGAGTTATTAGCCCAGGGTGATGGAGCTGGGTTGCCAGAATGGACTCGTTGTGGGTCTATGGAGCCGGAGTTAGTCCAGCTCAACACCCACACACTGACCCTAACATATTTCTGAATCACCCCTGGTCGATATTCCCAAGCAGCTCCGCATGCACTGCCAAGTGCACCAGGTTTCATTAGAGAGGTGTAAACAGAATGAACTGACTTTAGATTTGTCTTTCTTTTCTCATTATTATACAGAAGTCCTAAAGGGGCACATTTATGCCAATATATTGGCTAAATTTCCTGGAAAAGCATGAACAGCGATTACAATGTTTGCTGTGTTTACGCATCATCTACATGTGCGACATTTACATGTTTTGTGTTTTACATTTATTTATGGCACTGTCTGCACCACAGTCGCCGCTGAGCTGGCTGCTTCTCTGGCTGTTGCTCTGCATCTCACCTCAACTCTGTCCCAAGTGCGCAGAGACCACCACCCCATTCACTTCCTCTCTCAAAGCTCTGCTTTGCACTGCAGGCTTTTAACACACAACTTTTTCTGTCTTCTTGTTTTGCAGTGCAGTCCTTCACCTTCACCCCTGCAGGTACTGTTCATTTGTCCCATCTCACCACCCCCCCACACCCCAGAGCAGCTTCATCCTCTTATTCACTTTTAGTTCCCATTCTCGAACGATTGTGGCTGCTAAAACAATAAATAAAAAAATAAAGCCTCGTAAAGTTAAAGAAAATGTAACCTGCCAGACAAAAACATTTCCAAGTCAGTACTGGTGAACTCTCTTCCCTGCCAAACCGCGAGGCCTTTTCAAATCCTGAATACCTTTTGGCTGTTGTAGTGTTTTACTTCTCAGTTGGGTTTCGTTCCGTCTTTCATGCTCTTCCAGTTTCCTTTAGTTTATATTTATTTTTTTAATATCTAAGTCATGCTGTGTTTTACCTATCTACTGTCTTTTAAGTGTTTCATTTAGAAACAGTTGTTTTACCTGCTGCACTAATTCTTCTTCTTTAGGTTTTCTTTTTTTTATTTGCAACAACCTGTAACTCTGCTCACTCTTCACAATCCCTGGCTGAGACTAATTTTAACTTAAAGTGTGTTACTGTGCACAAATAAATTCATTAGATTGAGTGTATCAAATAAAAAGCAATGTTAGAAGAAAGTTATTGACTATATGTGTATGTAAAGTAAAAAAAATATAAAAAAAACAGGAAGGTAATACAAACATTGCAGTGCTTTTAATTAGTGTCCATATCACTTAAAACCTTAATCACATTACAACCTTAAATGTTAAATATTGCATTATTTGGATGTGGTAGGAAAATGATACCCAGTCATAAATGTTTGCGCCATTAATTTGTAGTAGCAAATTTTAGTTTTTTGGAATGTAACACAGCTTAACTCAGTTTGATTTAGGAGCTTCTGTAACTTTCGAAGCATTGGGATTTAGGTCTGAAACTGTCAACAAGTGCCGTACTGACACATGAATTTGATTTGAGCCATTCCAGTAGCTTCATCTGTAGCACTTGTTGCATGTGCAGCTCTGTTCTTCTGCTGATAGGAGACCCGCTGCCCTAGTTTTAGGTGTTTTATCCCATTTCTCCAACAGGTTTACTTCCTGGACTGCCTTTTATTGCTACACAAAAGCAACCTCAAGAACATGACACAGCCACTGTCATAGTTACTGCTCGAACGCTCAAAGCTTTGGATATAGATTTATAACCTTCGGCTTAAAACGTCTTTGGAACTTTGATCCATACCCATCGCTCTTGTTTTACATTGTGATGTTTGTTCAATAATGTTCTCTAACAATCTTCCAAGGCATTCAGCTACATTTATACCTAAATAAGCATAGCTTTTCACTAATGAAACTGACTTCTGAATAGGGCTTTTGACTATGTGACCTTTGAATATAGTTATATATGAAAACCACCTGTGCCTATCCTCATCAGATTTTGGCTGTGCGGACCTCTCACAACCCTGCAGTAACCTTAAATAGAAACAATTTTGTCAAATTATTCGTAAGTCTGAATGTGACCCCTTGTTAGGCTGAAGCAGTATATTAGCCTTGTTTTAAGACAGCAGCTGTAATAACACATTATGACATATATGAATAATGTCAGGTCTTGAGTCAGTCTACAGAAACGCCAAATAGGAAGCAGGTTATTTCATAAAGTTGTTGTATTGGCAAGCAAAATTTAATGTTCAGTTAAGCAAAGAGTATATGTTGAGAGTTGGGTGATATTTGGCACATGAATCATACTGTGATTGAGGGGTTTTAAAGTACTGCTTTCTCTGTATCGAAAGTTAGCTGATGTATGGAGTGTCTAGTCTCAGCATAGTAAAGCTGTCAGTACAAAGAGGTAAATCACAGCTCGTGCATGGCACACAGCCAGCAAGAATTACATTCGATATAAATATTATATATGCTGATTACACTTCGTCAGCCCCCTCCCCACCACTAATGCTTATTAAAGGGGATTAATCTGTATTCATATTGGAGAAAGTGCTTATCTCAGGGATGGAGGCAAGAAACCCAGCCGTGCCATTCTGGCTATCAAAGAGTTCCTCAGCAACACGGAAATGAGCCTTTCCTCCGATAGAGACTTCATAAGGCTTCCTGTCGCTCAGCCTTCTTAGCTATTCCACTGTCAGTCCTCACTGAGGCAAAACTTTATTTAGCTCCAACCTTTTCCCATCTGAGAACAAAAAGGACTCTGGCTAAAAAAAGTTTTCTACCTTTCTCAAATGTAAAATTAACACTCACACTATCCAGAAGCTGCTGAAAGTAAACAATCGATAGATAAATACGGTTCTTGCGCAAGTATTTTTAGCTTTTTAATTTCTATTTTTTTAAACATTTTGTCACTTTCCAACATCAAACTTTACGTTTTTAAGACTTTTTTTATTCATGCATCATGAAGAAAAACACTTTATAGGATTAATCTTCAGGATCCCAGCATCATTACTTTCTTTATCCATCTTTCCCTTCAATCTTAGAAAAAAGTCTATAAAAATTCCTTTACATGATTTGCAGGTTTAGACACTCCATGTTTGCAGAATACCTTTTACTCAGATTGGATGAAGCACGTCTGAACAGCATTTTTTAAGTCTAGCCTGATATTTTCATTTGGATTCTATTGTGGCCCTGAGTTAGTTTTTTTAGCAAACATAGAACTTTGCATATAAGTCATCTATTCCACACATTTTACCTATATTCCCCTTATGGCTTTTTGGCGGACAGCAAAACATCGACGATTGACAGATTGGTTCACCTAATCTGTGGTTATCGCTCTTATAAGACTAAGGACTTCACAGAACAGCTGTATTTGTGCTAAAATCCGGATACATACAAATTAGTTTGTAATGACAGTGATCCATTGATTTTATTTACGGATTTAAAGTAAATTGCGTAATAAATAGGAGTTCAAACCAGTTTTTAGATATGTATTTTTGTAAAATATTAATGTGTTAGTCTCATTAAATCTCCAACAAACACATTGAACTTTACAACTTTTGTTGGTACCAAGAATAATTAGGTTAATCTTATATTATCAAACAAACTCATAAACAAAAGTGTTGTCGGGAGAGTAGTCGTGTTTTGGGAGTAAGTCCTGGCTCTCGCCTGTTTCTGAGTCAGTCTCAGAAAAAGTCCCACCACTTGCCCGACCTTGTTCTGGAGTTGACTTGAATGAAACTGGAAAGATTTTGAGTCTTCCTCTGTCTTTAATTTTACATCTGTGTAGCAAATGAGCCAAATTACTAACAGCTTTCCTTCCACTGGCTCTGTCCAGTTAAATTCTGTCTTTCCTTTTTTTCTCAATGGAATGAGGTGAATTCCAAAACCAAATGGTTTTTTGCTTCCTCCCCACGATCTATTGAACTTCTTACAAGCTTAGAACTTTCTCTGCTGCTTTGTCATCTTAAACATGCCTCAGTTTTGGAGTTCTGCAAGCCAAAGGGAGTATTCCCCCTTTTATCTCTGCATTTTTTTTTTCATGGATGAGATCATATGCATGGCTTCTGGGGTTTCCTGCTTGCCACTAGTATCTAAGATAAAAAGTAAAAAAGACTCAAGGTGATTAATGAGCCCTCTGCCTTTTGTAATCATTTTTCTGTTGGAGTTTAATGAAAAATCTGATAGTGACTCGGCAGCAAAATCCAAGAGATGAAATTAGTTTTATCTCTCAACCTGCACCTTGTCCTTGAAGCTCACATGACATCCTGATTTATGTAAATCAAAGCACTGTAGAAGCCTAAAAAAAGAAAAGCAAAGACATTGCCCGCAGAGGGACAACTGTAGCCCATGGTGAATTCATTAACAAGTGCTGCATCAAGAAACAGAACGCATGTGCCTTTTACTGGTGAACCCGACAGGAAACTGGTCAATACTGAGGTCATCCTCCTATTAGAATAGTATGCACTGCTTTGTAAAAAGGCGAAACCAAACCTTTTTACACTTATGGTGTCACAAACACATACTTTAATTTCTTTGTGACGAACCAAGACAAAGCAGCATTGTTATGAAGTAGAAAATCTCACTGAAACCACAAAATACGAATCGGTGCAACAAATTAACCTTATTAGTACTTATATTCCAGTTTTGGGTCATTTGTCCTTATTCTAAATTGATCTGATAGAGTTTAGTTGTTAAAACAAAATTTTGGCAGATATTTCAGTCTGTAAATGTGTGAAACTGGTTAGAAACTCCCTAGCAGGATTGCTGTTTTTGTGGAGGAAGGTGTCTCTTGAAAACATTGTGTCAGAGGGGCTGAATACTAATGCATTCTGTTTTATTTTTGAAAAAAAAAAGTTATTTTACTGAATTTGTGAATTTGTTTGTGTTGGAATTTTGACTTAAGTAATGATAAATAATATGAAGTTCTTTATTCATATTTGACAATATGAAAGATGTTAAAGGGTATGAAAACTTTTTCAATCTCAAAGTCATATCTACATAAAAGTAATGTTTTTATTTTTGTCTTGCCTCTTCCTTTTCTGCTGCTTTTAGTGACATTCCAAAGAGTCGACGGTGGTCTGATGAGCAATGGAAGGTGAGTACAGCCACGGAAATAAAAGTGTCATCACTGTTGGTATATTAACTGGTCTCTGTTTTGCACATTCTTAGCGACAGACTCACTCATAAAGTCCAAAGAAACCACTCATTAATTCCAATGTTGATAAATGACTGATTGGTTTAAAGGATTACCAATACCAACCAAACAGGCATGCTGCCCAAATATGCATTTCTATCACATCTCCATTTATTCGTCGATAGATATACTCATAAATCTCCTCAACGGAATTAACAGAAACAATTTAAGCAGAGTGGGCTTTTATTTTGTCATTTATCTTCCACCTGCTGGCTATGGGCAACCCCAAAGCCGTCTTGAATGATAAATTTCCCTGTCACCTTGCATGGGCGGTTGGGATCTGAGCACATGTATTAATGTAAAAATAATTACCCAGGGGAGAGGTGTGTATGTGTGTGTGTGGATGTGCGTGGACATCTCCATACAACTTGCCCTGTTTCAGTGCATGTTAGAGGAATTGAATGAACTTCAGTGAATTGGACCCATCTCAGTGGCACCACTCATCCTTTGTGGGGATTCAGGGGACTCCCTTGAGAAACCCAGGTTTCTATCTATCCACTGCTTATCTGGCTTGGTAAAAACCAGCACATCTCCAATGTTCACTGATAGATGGTTACTAAATCTGACCCTGTTTGTCTTTCATCTGCTAGGAGAGTTTTTCTTCCATATATCAGCATTATTATACATGGCCATTTTGCATACATTTATTTTTCATGCGTTTATGCAGCAACGGGTGATTTCCACTGAATCGCTCTGTGAGCTGCCAGCAATCTCTTAATGAATTAGCCACACCACTTGCTTGCCATGTCGCTTCTCATCTTCTTTCTGCTGTTACGTTTTTCTTTCAATTTTCCACATTAATGGTTCCAATTCTCACTCCGTTTCTGATTTTTTGCTTTGCAAATCTTTTGTTAACAGCTTTGAATACCCCAATTTTCAAGAGATGCAGCACAAAATTAAAGGTTGCACATTTTGCCTTGATTGGCTGTGATAATTGATTAGTAGGACAAACATTGAAAAATTACTTCTCTTCCTTTTTTAAGAAAATTCAAAAATATTTTACTAATGTCTTGTAAATGTAAAATTTACTTAAAGCCCAGTAATAGAGAATTATTATTTTTTATTTCAAAATGGTGGCAGGTTGGTTCTCAGAGCCATTGTACAATACCAGGGGTCTCCAACCCTAGTCCTAAGGATCTTCTGTCCTGCAGGTTTTAGATGAATTCCTGCTTGAACGCAGTTGAATCAAATTACTAAATTATCTCTACATCATTTCATTGCATTTGGTAAAGGTCTAGCAACGATTCAAGCATTTGATTCAGGTGTATCTTAGCATGGTGCTATTACATGGTCAGTTGTCCTTTTGCCATAATTGTGCTACTGCTGAGTTACTATCGTCCTGTTTGGTCTTGTGTCACTAGCACCATGATACAATGTTGAGTAAAGCAGATATTGGTATGTTTGCTATTGTGAGCAGGTACCGCATTCTCCTATAAGATGTAATCAGGATCTACATAAAGCTGTAGGCAGAGGGAAGCATTGAGTGAAAAAATGTTCTAGTGGACAGCTGTGTTGTGGAGAGTGCACCAGCATCAGCAGATGCCATTGTACCTCAGATCAATAATAAATGTGGAGACTTAACACTGATAAATTCATAATATGAATTTATGTAATATTCATATTTTATGTTTTTTATGATGCATCTGCACTTTTATTGGATTAAAAAGGATCATTTTTGCAATCCTGATTTTTTGATTTGGGTTAAAACTCTTAACGCAACCTTTAAATAAAAACCTGCAGCACAGTTTTTTTTCTTCTCTGGTATGCATTGTGTGTTGTTGAAATAATACAGTTTAATCTATCATTATATGAACTGGATATTGATACTAAGCCCCTACCCTAAGGTTGCCGGAGTCGTTATCGGCCTGGTAGAGCCAGATCACTGAATCTCTATATTTTCCCAAACAAAGCAGGATATATCTTAGACCCCTGAATTGAGCATTTGATCGGTTTCTGTTTTAATGCCATCATACCCCAGATGTTACTACTTTCCCATCTGTCCTGAAATTCAAAATGTGAGGCAGAGGATATCTAAAAAAGAAGTGATACTATGTGATGAAATGTTTGTTGCATTAATTAGACAATGGCAAATGAAGCCACATCTGTTTCCATTTTCTCATTGGCTTGGGCCAAATTTGCTCTGACGGAACAATTATATTTAATCGATCACAAAATAAATGATTTATGGAAGATGAATAGGCTCCATATTGTAGAGACGTGACAGATTTGGCTTTAGCTGCTCAATTAAATTTGATAAACAGCTGATAAGGGTTCATTCCTTAAACCTCTGCCAATAGGGTGATAGTAATTAGGAGCTAGTAATAACTTCCTATCTCCATACTGATCAATGTTTTAGCAGAACAGATTTACTCCTTTTGGCAAAGCAAAAGTGCTGAAGGAACAGGTTTTAATACATCTGTTGCTATAGAGATTCCTATTCGTCCTGGGATATAAATCCTAAATGAGATCATCTTCTCTGAGGGTTAATCCATGAAGTAATCTCTGTTTTCCATAATGTTAGATAACATATATACTTTAAATCGAGGTTTAATCAACTAGTCTGCTAAACCATAAACAACAGATTGATATGGTTGGTTTGGAATGCATCTTTCTTACTTGGCTTATTTATAAGACACTCTGTGTCAGGCAATTTTGGGACTATTTATGGGTTCATTTCTACTCATCACAAGTTACTGAAAGGTTTAAAAAGAGGAATGATCTTGCTCCAAGTTGAATTTCATCTCCCAAGGTTGCCATCCACTCCCGGTTGGACAGGGTTTAAAAGTCAGCATCTCATCAACCAAACATGTCAGAAACCTTTTCCATTATTCCTACACAGCATGCACGCACCTTTAACAAATGCCCTTAGCAGAAATAGGTCTTATTTTAATTACGCTTTGCTGAAAACTCCTGTGTGATAAATGCAGGGACAACACAGCAATTTCCACTGTCTGCTGCTTCATTTTAAAACAGTACAGAGAAATGAGAATGTCTTTGTGCTTAGGTTATTTTGCAGCACGAAAGATTTTAAATGTAAAAAATACAAGGGGTCTGTGTGTGTGGAGCTGTGTTACAGAAAACTAAAAGAAAATGGGGTTAGGAAAATATGGTATGGTAAGAAAGAATGATGGCAGTGGTGGAACATGCCAGACAGAAACAGAGGTAGAAGAACAGGGAGATGTATTACCCTATAAAAGTGCATGTGTCTGATGCACAACCATCAATTTGAGTGACTTGTCTCCCCCGAGGGCCTGCTTTGGCATTCAGGAGCCACAGCGAGGACTCTTAGCCTGGACTGTAGTTCATTTGAACTCCTCCCTTTGCTGAACAGCTTTTCTCATTAGATCTGGTAGCTGAGACGGAGAGCAACTGCTGCACACCCATTACCTGGCCTTGTCCTCAGGGTTTGACTCTCGCCTGGTCTCTCAGAGCCAACCCATAACCCTGCTGGAGCTCAGACAATGAGCCCCATCGTACTGCCAGGTTGGAAGCTACTGTGTTGCAAAGCTCCTCTGGGTTTACAATTTATAATGGGCTTCAAATAAACCTATAACCATTTTCATAAGCGGTTTATGATTTTCAAAATAGTTCCTGGACTTTTACAATTCTTGTACACAAATATGTTCACACAGTTGCAGTTATGTCCTGCTGGAAGAAGTCCTTTTCCTGTCTCAGGTCTCCTGCATCTGGTACTTTGCTGTTTTTTTTATTTATTTATTTTTTTTTTTTTAAATGCACTATATTTTCCGGCATCAATCTGTATTTAGCTCAATTTGTCTTTGCATCAACTATGACCAGTTTTCCTGCCACTGCTGAAGAAAAGTAACATCACAGTAAGATGCTGCCACCATTATGTTTCATAAGGGTCATGGTATGATCATTGATGTTTTTGCGGTGTTGCTAACATATAGATGACTTATAGCTGTCTTTCAACAATACCTTCTCGCCAACTTACCGTTTTGGTCAGATGTGTGGAAGCTATTGTAGCAGTTATGGGCTAGGCCACTAACTGCGGCTACAGAAGCAGCATCAGAAGAGTTTCCTTTTAAGGAGTCTGATGTGTGAAAAAAAAACAGGAGGCAGTGCTTTTAGTTTTGGTGAATATATATTAAGTGATTTCTATAAATACAGACAATTACAGCAGTGCAACGAGAGACGAGATAATTGACTCAGAATAAATTAATTCCAAAAATCATAAAGTCTATAGTCCTTTCCTAGCTCGCCATCTTCAGATCCAGATGAGGATCTGATCCAACAAAGGGGGGGGGGACGACCTAAAAGGTCAGAAAATCCATTAAATGTTTTATCAAAAACAACAAATATGTAGAAATATAATATAAAGAAAATAATTGTTAAATTTAGGCATTTAGTGTATGCATATTAAATGCAAAATTTAGATTTCTATTAGTTAGAAAAACATTTCAATAATCTGGTTAAATTAACCATAAATTAAATAAACACAAAAGAAAAGAGTATTATTCATATTTCAAGCTAATCAAGTTAAAGTTCAAGTTAAAGTTCAACTTAAAGTTAAAGTGCACTTCCAAAATATCAATCAAAAATAAGAAATTAATTAATTGTCAAATACTCAAGCAGAGTGAGAGAAAATAAATAAATAAATATACTGCGCAATATCAAACTTAGGTGTAGCTACATTCTGTTCTGATAAATGTATCTTAATTTTCACTGTCTCAGCATCAATGTAACGTGCCAGAACACGCACAAAAATTCAGCAACGAGGTTACCTTATCAAGATAGTACTTGGCCAAAATCAGCTCTGTCAGAATCCCGGTGAAAGTCTAGGTAGACAGCGGCAATAATTCTACTAAAACATATGCTCCAATGAGCAATCGAGCAGAAGTTTCACATGTAAAAGCAATACTGCTCTAAAATGATCAAGAATCAGTTTATTGATATAGCGCCAATTTACAACAGGTGTCGTCTCAAGGCACTTCACAGAAAATCAATTAAAATCAAAGATACATCTTAACAAATCAATTTTAAAAAGTTTCCAATCTAAGGAACCCCAGCAGATTGCATTGAGTCATTGAATTGCAGCATTCACTTCTCTGGAATCAGCAGACCAAAACAATGGCTTGTGCTGTCGTTGACTTTACAGCAATCCCTCATACTGAGCATGCAGATGATAAACTCACCAGGCAATCAAATCAATAGATTCAGAGATTTGAATACATTTGTGAGGAAGACGCCAACAGCAAGCCACAGTGGAAACAGGTGAGGATCTCAGTTAGGTGCTGGAGGCGTGGCTTTTTAAATAAGCTGGCAGAGTTTGGGGCACACAGTCTGGGTTACACTATCAGTAGATGCTGCCTTCTAAATAGATTCTGCCTCTTGATCTTTGGATCTTTATGGTAAATGTGTATGATATATATTTCTTTCTGTTTAGGTTGTCTTTGCCCATCTTGCAGTCTTCTCATACACTTGATATTTTCTTTCTGAAAAACGTTTCCCAGCCAATGTGTCAGGCCTTTACAAAACCTATGCTGGGATTAATTAAGACACAGATGAGCTTCAAATTCAAGTGACCTTTGAAGGCAATTGGTTATACCTGATTTTTGTATCTGTAGCAGAGTAAAGAGGGCTTGCACAAAATACATTTTTTGAGTGCAGAACAGTGAAACCATGCAGTGTATTTTTAATCCACTTGACAATTATGCACAGCTTTGTGACAATCAATAACATGAAATCCTACTAAAACACACGGAAGTTTGATGTTTTTTTATATTTTGTTAACATTTACCTGGCTCACTATGTCTAAATGAAGACAATTAGTAGAAGCATTTACCTGCCTTCTCTCATCTAACTTGACCTTTGTTAGCACAAGTAAAAGCCTCAGAAGTCCTGGTACAGAAAAACATCCCTAATGGCCTCCTATAAGTCACCCGTGACCGGGTAAATGTTAAGGGCTGTTTTTACTGTCCTTGTTCCCTTATAAATGGAACTGCGCTGCTATCCCACCACAATGCCACGATGTAAACCATCCTTAAACCTAGGTGCCCATCAAACTCAGTGGATTTCTCCACAAGTAATTCATAAGAAAACACAGCCTGATGTTAATTATATTAATGCCCTGCGTATATGACATACACAACTGCCATTATCTGCCACTGAACAAGTGTAAAACAACATAAGCAGGCATTAATGTATCCACAGTATGGTTTTGCAAAAATAGTTGAATGAATGTGGCAAAGGAACAGCAGGAGAGAAAGGAAAAAAAAACACAAAAAAAAACCCTCTGTGTTGCCTGAAGGACTTCCAACTTTTTGAAACAAGAAATGTATCCGAGTGCTATTTCTACATTTTTCAGAGGAATCAAGGAATCAAGGAATTTTATTTGTCATCACATCACATGTGGTACATGAGCTGGGACGAAATTCTAATCCCACGGTCCAGTTTACACCCTGATAGCAATTTTAAATAGCTACAAAATAAGGATAATATAATAAAATATTAAAAAATATAAGAGAAATAGGATTTTGGCTACACAGAATCTACAATATGTGACTTCGGACATAGCAGCAATGAAAATTTGGAGTGCAAAATTTGCTGTAGCAGCATGGATGGCTAATAAAGTTACATATTAAAGTGACATTTAAAAGTGTGATATTAAAGTGAACAGTGCCAGTTAAATGAGAAAGTTTTTTTTTTTTTTTTTTTTCATGTGTAATTGTTCCACCTCCTGCCTGTAGCTGGACTCATCACGGTCTGTGATGCATCCTACCACTGCTGTGTCGTCTGCAAACTTCACAATATGACAGCCTGGATGGATAGGCGAGCAGTCATATGTGACCAGTGTGAACAGGAGGGGGCTCAGCACACAGCCCTGAGGGGATCCTGTGCTGAGGGTAATGGTGGGGGTGGAGATGTTGTGAATCCTCACAGACTGCGGCCTGTTGGTCAGGAAGTCCAGGACCCAGTTGCAGATGGAAGAGCTCAGTCCAAGTGAGGACAGTTTATTTATCAGAGTCTGAGGAATCATGGTGTTGAGCGCGGAGGTGAAGTCCACAAACAGCATACGAACATATGAATCCTTCTGCTCCAGGTGGGTGAGGGCAGTGTGGACCACGGAGGAAATAGCGTCCTCTGTGGATCGATTTTTCCTGTATGCGTACTGGTATGGATCAACAGTGGCGCTGATGTTGGCTTTGATGTGGGTCTGAACCAGTCTTTCAAGGCACTTTGTGACTATCGGTGTGAGGGCTACTGGCCAGTATTCATTCAGACCTGTCACTGCGGAGCTCTTGGGGACCGGGATGATGGTGGCGGTGTTCATGCAGGTAGGGACATCTGCCTGGATCAGGGAGGCGTTGAAGATGTCCGCCAGCACGTCTGAGAGCTGGTCCGCATACTCTCTCAGCCCCCAACCGGGGATGTTGTCTGGCCCAGCAGCTTTTCGGGTGTTTGATTTGGCTTATCTCATGTAAACACAGATTACTGGACAGGAAGTTACATTCAAACTTGTGTTTGATCTCGTTTATTTTATGTTTCTAACGGAAAAAAATCTGGAATATAACCATAACTTAAAAAAATTATTGCTTGATGAAAAAAACCGGCCTAATTTCAAATTGTCTTTCAACCTCTGTTTTCCTTCAGCCGGCCGGGTCTGCTGAATGCCAGTGACCCAGGCTACCCCTGGTTAGCCGACTCCTGGCCGGCGACCAGCCTGCCTGTCAGCAGCAACTCCGGGGGACCGAATGACCTGACTAGTTATGGTCGAGGAGGTGAGTGCTCTAATGTTTCAGCTACCTTTGACATGGAGAGCATAAGAGATAAAAGGAAGGCATCCCTGCTTTCCTTTGTGTTCAAACAGAGCCCCTGTTGTTTGCCAAGTAAATACATCCATGTAAAACATATTTGTGCAAATTTCACAACTGTTAGGACGTATATATATTTCACAACAGACAGCAGCTCAAGCATTAACAACAGGGAACTGTGTTGTTATCTTTGAGTGATGGCAGATGCTCCAGCTTGGTGTCATTGTCTATACTTCAGAGTAGGAAATGGTGAAAGGGAGAGGCAGGCAGCGGAGAAGTTGGGGGGGGGGGGGACGGATGGATGTTTGAAAGGATGGTCTTAAGCAGCGAGTCGTGAAGGACAGACGCAGCTTGGCTGGCGCAGATGTGGACACTTCCGCCATGACTTTACATCATCTCCCCTTCACTGGGCATGCACACCACATGGTAGGAGGAGAGTAGGGTTTCTGTTTCCCTTACTCTCTCTTCATCTGGTACAGCATGCACATGCATGCGAAACATGGCTGTAATGCCTTATGTATGGGAGTAGAACAGGATTTGTCTGGTAAAATAAAAGCTCATTCTAAGGACAAGGAGTTGGAGGGAATTACAATTGGCGTTATCCTTTTTAAGTAGAGTTTTTCTATGTATTCTCTTTAATGGTTTGAATTTGACTAATTTGATGGTTTTACTTTTTAATCTACAAAAACCCAAAATGTTACTAGTTAAATAGCCCTAAGATACCCTTTAGTTTAGTTAGCTACAGTAGTTACAGAGAACAGCAACATGTGGGCAAGATAAGTTACTCTCTGCTCCATAATGGTTGAGAAAACTGCTGATAACTATGGTATGGAAAATGGCAGAATTGTATGAATAGATTAGTTAAGAGGCTGTTGACATGTATCTGATGTAGATGATACTACCTAAAAGTTTTAAATTCTACATAATAGTTTCTGTGCTCTGCTTTAAAAGTATTCCAAACACATTTTCTTAGCAGCATCTTTAGTTAGCAACTAAATTAACCCTAATTTAGTTGTGTTTTGGGCTCCTTCTCTTTACCAGATCTTCCCACTAGACAAGGTGATAAAACCGGCACAATGCTCTCTGATGGAGCCATCTACAGCAGTATAGATTTCACCACCAAGGCTAACTACAACAGTCCCGGACAAACATCCCAAGCCACTCCTTATGCAACCACCCAGATCCTCCACTCCAGCAGCATTCACGAGCTGGCCGTGGACTTGCCTGAAGCCCAGTGGAAGGCCTCACTCCAGGCTAAGCAGGAAATGGCAAACTTGGGCTACTCTTTGCCTGACAAGAACTCTTGCAACAACAGTAAGTTAAAGATCCCCCTAGAGGCTGGTTAACGTAAGCGTTGTTCTGGTGTTCAGGGGGTTTATAAGCTACTTCTTATTAAGTAAGTGTATTAAAGTTGATTTTAGAGCTACACTGTTGCAAAATGACAACTTTTTGGTATTTCTGCTTTCATCAGAAGTCTTCTAAATCCACTTTAACCTCCCTGTGGTGGAAAATGGGTGTCTCAAAAGTTTATTTGTATTAATTTTCTTGCAGGCATCATATTGGCTGCTCTGAATGAGGTTGGATAAACCAGCATGAAAGAGTTGCACAGCTAAAGCATCCATTAATTTTGTGCTGAGTTTTCTTAGCCAGCCTACTCCTCCCGTAGTTTTAGCATAATTGGCAATCTGTTTTATCTCTCCTAATATTGAAGAAAATCATCTAAGATCATTACCATGGATTTGAGAAGGGATTTTTGAGAGTTTCATACTTTAATGGCTGTATTCTAATACATATTTATGATCTAATTTTCCAGCACTCTAAAAGCAATTCATCTTACTTTATTTTTTCCACTTTGTCTTCTTGTATAATGAATCTTTAAAACCACGTCATAAAATGTGATTATATCTTTTTGAAAGGGGACAAATATTGAAGTGTAATCTCCCCAACTGACTCTCTGATCCTATTCCAAGAATTGAGAGCAGTCAGGAGAACCGCATTTTTAAAATCATGTAGCAGAAATAAATCCGATTTTCCCAGTGAATATGCTGTTTATTGCTTAGAACAGACTGAACTGTCAAATAAGTCCAGCTCACTTTGTCTGTGTTTCCTAAATTTGTTTCCTAAATTTATCCAGCTTGCTTTTTGCACTAACTGCATGTTTTGCATGTGCTTGTGCTAACTGCCAATCACCTGATGCCCCTGTGATTTTTGCCCTCTAACCTTCAATGTAGCCCTGCTTTTCATTCCCGACTACCGTTTGGCCGATGGATTGTCAAATAGAATACCACACAACCAATCACAAGATTTCAGCACCACCAGCTCTCACAACAGCTCAGAGCGAAGCGGCAGTCTCTCAGGTTAGTTTATGTAGCAGAGAATAAAGCAGTCTGGGACACTTTGCTCCCCAGCCCATCTTTATGATTGACCAATGCCTTAAAAGCTTTATTGATCTGTTATTTGCATGTGCAGGCGGCATTTTCATAAACACATTCCCTCTTCCGTCACTGAAGGTGCTTTGCTCAATCCGTGGCCGCCCTTGTTTCTACCACAAGTTATCTATTTTGTACCTATTTTATTTTTGAAAGCATTATTATTTCTTGGGTGTAAAAGTGCTTTTCAACACCTTAGAACATAACTGAAAAGTTATTTTAGTTATTCAGTTTAAAAATGAAAAAAAAAAAATATAAAAAAATAATACACACTTCACAACATCTGGAAATTACGATTTATACAAGATACAGCTATTAAAAACTTGTTTCTCAAAAATGTTTATATTACATTAGACTAATAACACATTTTAGTAGAAAGTTTTTGGCCCCAACAAAGTCTTGGGAAGACTGATGCTATCAGTACCTACAACAGGGGTAAGACAGAAAAGGCTGTTGATGCTGATATCTTTTTTCCAGGAGCGCATGTTACATTTCTACAATGAAAAAAACTACAGATAGCTGTTTTCTTGACCCTGGTAGCACTGAGTTTAAAAGACCCATAAACTGGTTTGACCTTAATCCCATGGAGGTTGATGTTTGAGCCAGGGTTTAGGTTAGGGGTGAGGGCTTGGAGCAAGATGAGAGAGTCCAGACCAACTGAAACACACGAGCTGCAGGCCACTAGTAAAGCAGCCTGGTTATGATGAGAGACTAACTTTGGGATCTTCATTCAGCTATATGCCACAATCATCAAAATGATCAGAATACCATTTTAAAATGTAAATTCATCTATTTTTTATATTGTGTTGTACATTAGGAGTAGTAATATAAAAAAGGGAGTTAAATCTTTCCAAGCACCAAGAAGTGGAACCAAATTTAGCAGGACTCGAGTAAGAGGGAGTTTTCAGACAGAGTGGACTTCATCCACATGTGCACACACAGACGCCATTAGAGATGCTTGACTGGCTAAAGTGGCAAAAATACCTCCCTTTTCCCTCATCCCCTAATGGTGGCCGACTACACTAAAACCCATGTTCAGAGAATTACAATGTCATTTATAGGACACCCAGGAAGCCCTCATGCCTGCGTCCCTTCCACTCTCCTCTTTTATCTCGTTACAAGCCACTGCCTTAACTGGTCCCTAATTCAATGCTCTGCACACATTGAGACAGAGGGCAGTATACGAAGTGGCCATGCCTTACAGCCGGATTCTTCTTATAGACATGCAGGTTATTCGGGGGCTTTTGTTGGGTTCTCGCTTATAGCATAACTAAATCTGATTTAGATGTAGTAAAAGTGTTATAGATTAAAAATGTATTGTTTTGCTTACAGGTACGATGCAAAAATATGTTAGGGGCAAAACTTTTTTTTAATGATTAGATAAAAGTTTGGGAGGTTCTCAGCTACATCAGTACTGTTTTTTTTTATACTTTTAAAAATAAGTTTAGAAATTAATTCACATCTACTTAATCTTTGAAACCTATCCCTCACTTTAAGATGGCAATAATATAATTATGAAAATCAATATATAAATAAAGAGCTTGAGAATAGGAAATCTGGTATTAACTGAATATAGTTATTTTTACTTTTTAATGTAAATTGAGGACAATGATGAACAAATAAAGAACATTCAAATGGCTTTATTGTAGTTGGAGTTTCTGTAAAGTGTTGGACAATTCTGCCTTTGCCATTTTGCATGTTTGTAGTTTCTAATTCAGAACCTTTCCATTGATAAAAATGACCAAAACCAAGCCTGTGCCAGGTGGATGCAATCACCTGTTTTGGTATACCTCTTAAGAAAATGTTCAAATCTATCATTGGAAAGATTAAAAATGGTAGTATGACTTACAAAAGGAACAAACTTAGTTGAGCAATTTTCTTGGCAGTGAGATAGTGAACAAGTCCACTGATGTTTACCACCAATATACTGCCAATTTTGAGTTTCTCTTTTTCAAAAAAAAAAAAGGGTTTTGTGTATTATGGATAAGGTAAAAAAAATGAAAAATGAAAACATGAATAAGTTAAAAATACATTCTTATTATATTGTTGTTGTTTTTTGACTTCATTTTATGGTTTCCGCACTCCCCTCATAAAAAAGATTAATAATAAATAAATTAATGGTCTTCTGAGGTGCTGGCCCAATTTATTAGCCACCATTAAAGTGTTTTTAATCATATTAAACTGTATCTTGAAGGTTATTGGTAACAATATTAGATTTCAGTATTTCTTTTGCCAAATAGCTTAATTTCCTGAAGCTTTCAGCTGCTCTTTAAAATACCTCGAGAGATATTAAAGGATCAGCTATAAATATTATCTTACAGTTTTGCTCAGTGTTAGTATTTAATTTTTTTTATTCTGAAATAAAAAGGCTAATAAAGAAGTTATCATTTTCAACATGATGGTTTCCAATGAGACTGATATAAAGTTAAATACCTTAAAAAATATATTTAAATTACAATCACTACAATTTAGCAAATTATGTTTCGTAAATAACTTGTGATATTCGGAAATTCTAAGCATGTGCACAATGCTCAGAGTTGAATAATAATAATAATAAGTTAAATAAATTTGCTCTAAAGTTAAGTCAGCATTTGAAAGATAACAGGGGTTGGAGGAGTGAAAGCTTTAGTGCTTTGCTTTCCCTCCAAGGAAATGGAAAGAATAATGAATGTCAGGTCTGAAGGATGGAAAGAAGGATAAAAAGATACAGAAATAGAGCAGCTTTCATGACAGCATGGATCTCTACTGGGGCCAGGAATCTGCTCATTAAAACCTTTCTTACTATGGAGGAGAAGAGGAAACTGTTTATTTTCTGTAGCAGTTAGAGACCATGATGACTCTCTGCTGAAGCCCACTTTCACCCAACCTGCCTCTGAAGCTACAGACCACTTTCATGTGAAGGCCGAGGTTTTGTTTTAGATGTTGAACCCATGCACTTGTTTAATATATGACACCTTTTCGTATTATCCATCATGTACTTTGTCAACGCTAAACCATTTATAAGGATCTGGCATATTCCCACCTCCTAGAGATGCAGAGAAACTTACTTTCACCCCAAGGAAGACTTTTATGTTGCCTAACCTCAAATGTAAAATGTACTGAAAATCCAACCTAAATAATGATTGGAAGAACAGAGCATAAAAAGATTGAGGTTTGTCATTTTTCTTTGAACAGTCTTTAATTATTTTTTTTCTGTTGAGTTAGCCAAAAGCATTGAGTTATAAACTTGTCTAAAGGTGCAATAACAAAGGTCCATTTTCAGTTTTCAGGCTAAAAACATCATAGATGTTCCAACATACTAAACAGTAGAACTGTGGCATGTTTGAAACAATCTTGTATTTGTGACACTAGTGCAAAAACAAACAAACAAACAAAAAAGACCTTTTCGGGTCTGGCATTATACCCAAACAACTTGTTAGCATGTAATTATAAAGAACTTGGTGGCCCAACATCCAACTGTTTAAAAAGAAGGTAACTGGACCGTTTCTCAAAGGTTTTTAAAATCTCAAATATATTTTCTCAGTTTTGCATGTAGTTCAAAAGTCTTGTTTTTAGGTTCCAGATTATACAATCCCTCAAATAGGCTATTAAGGATCCTGATGTTGTATAATACCAAATAGAAGTTTCTAAAAATGCTGATCAAGTTGAAAAAGTCAAGTATATATATTTTTTTCTAATTAATACATATTTTAATTTGTCATAGTGCTGATGATTTAGCAAACATATATATTAATTTAAGGTCTGTTGGACTGGGAAGACTTTAACGTTCTCCATTCGGTGGCTTTTTCTCTAAGCATTGAGGCACACTGTTAAAACAAAGCCCAAGGCCAAGCAGCCCTGCAGTTAAAGCCTAAGAGCGCCCAAACCTTGGGTATAAATACCCAAAGCTGGATCTATGTTTAGCATCAGTTGCTCCTTTGAAGAGAAACCCAATTTTTTGAAAAAACACAAGTTTGATGTGTAATTCTCGGATAGCTTCTAGCCACAGCGCATATATTTCATATTCGGGTGAGCTGTTGTAATTTCAGTGCCAGACCATGTTTCGCTGGAAGAGGCTCATTTACAATATTGATGGCTGGTCTTGTGGAGAGGGACTGAGGATGATTGAACAATCATGTCAGCTTACTATTT
>JAVLVB010000318.1:4687692-4708756 GCA_032876305.1 Orestias chungarensis | reverse complement strand
ATATATATATATAT
The DNA here is from genome assembly GCA_032876305.1 of Orestias chungarensis. NCBI lineage: Eukaryota > Metazoa > Chordata > Actinopteri > Cyprinodontiformes > Cyprinodontidae > Orestias > Orestias chungarensis. Next base: position 4,708,742 of record JAVLVB010000318.1, on the reverse strand, counting down.
ATATATATATATATATATATATATATATATATATATATAGATAGATAGATAGATAGATAGATAGATATGTTTATTATTGCTTGCCCCTATATGTGTAAGTATTTATTAGGGTTAGTTATCTTCGTCATTCTTTTTAATTGTTCTACTGGATGGACTAAAAGTATGCTGTTGCTGGTGTACCTTTTTTCTTAAAGCCTGGCAGCTTCTCTTTGCCCCTTTACTGACCCAAGTTTTTTTTTTTTTTTTGTTTTCCACATGGACTGAAGCCGCAGAAAAAAAGCCATGTCCTCAACTAAAACAAGTGAACCAAATGATTCATGATTTCATCCCAGCAAAAACTCTAACTACTATAACTATTTCATCAATTCTGTATTACAGAAATATAAAATTCAATTTTAGTTCAGTCGGAATTAAAGTGGAACTTTTTCAGTGGGGTGTTCATCTGTAGATGATTAAATGTTATTGTGTTGCAAAATCTAACACATGAAATCAAAATATACAGACCTCTTCCTTTACTCCTTTTTTTATCAAAGCTATTTTTTTAATGTCACCAAACTAATTTCAATACCAGACAAAGGTTGAGAGATAAAAAAACATATTCAAGCCAGCCTCATCATTGCCCCTATGCTAAATCAATATTAAAAGTGAGTTTAAGTTCACTGGCAGCACTTAGGTCTGAGTAGTCTAGAGTTGACCTGTAGATCAAGATTTAATTTAAATAGGGACGTTTTATCAGCATTATACAGGTTAAATGATTTTCAAAGCAAGACATCGCACAATAATTTAAAGTAACTTAAAGATGGATCAGAAGGAAAGTCAGGGACATCTATCAATCTGCTAAGGATTGCTATACAATTTCAAGTGCCATGGAGCTGTGGTCAACCACAGTAAGAGAAACTATCCAAAAAATTGAGATAAAATGGAACATTGAAGAACCTTTCCAGAAGTAGGTAGACAGCCAAATCTACTCTATAATTACTATGACAGCCCAACATGCCGCTGGTAGTGTAATGGTCTAGGATTGCTTTGCTGCTTCAGAGCATTTTAAAACCTTGACCTTCAGGACTTTGAAAACTAGCAGTAATTGATAGGACCGTAAATTCTCCTTTCCACCAGAAAATCCTGCAGAAGAATCCACCCATCGGTTTGTGAACTTAAGCACATGTGGGATACGCAGCATAAAAAATTATTTAGGGCCAACAGCAAATCCATGTCAGAATTACAAAATTAAATAAATAAAGATTTGGGTTTGGCTTAGTCCAACTCCTCTCCTAAATCAGATTGATATACTTTCACATGACCTTGAAACGGCCCACTTATGCTCAAAAGCTCTTCGGTGTAACTGAGTTAAAACAATTCTTCTATGAAAAATTTCCAAGACATGCAATAAAGGTCCGAGACGGAAACCCAAGATGACTGCATCAAAGACGACGCTCTCTATTGATGGGGCTCACACTACTTCTACACCACAAAGCCCACCCCAACCTTTATTTATCTTTTCATATACATTTTTATGACAAAACAACAAAAAAAGAGGGAATCTGGTAAAGAGAGTGTAGAGTTTAATTTTCCAAGTCAATGCTTGTGGAAAAATATTGCTGTCATCAGCAACTATGACACACTGCATAAAGACACTTTTACCTACTTAGTGAGCCTATTATTTACATGCACTTTTACTAGAACCAATGATGACATCAATTGTGTTTATACGCTAGTAAAATGCGGATGCTAAAATTTTCTAATTTTAAATGTTCTAATATATTGTCTCATCAGATATCACACATAGAACTGAAGCACTTTACCTTTTGTTCGTAGGTGTCCTTTATAAAAAGGAATCAAATCTATTGATGTACACCTAGAATGAGACTAGGAAAATCCCAAAGCATACGGAAATGTTCGAAAATTGTATTATAGTATGATGCTAACAAAAAATGAATAACCCCCAGTATATTTTAGACTTTAGGAATCCTTTATTAATGCATATGTGTGTATCTGAAATAAGATTCAAGATTGAAGTTAAAATCTTCCAAAGAAAATAAGTGTTTCTCGTGGTCTGACCAAATCATATAAAACTTAGTATTGACCTGGCTGACGGATTTATAAAGATGGATGTGACAGTGGAGAATTTGGTATTGGAGGGTTATGAGTGGAAATAGATGGGGTTAGCAGCTCTCCGGTGTAATAAAAGAAATGAAAGTAGTAATAGACTCTCAGTGAATTCCATTAGAGACACACCGACACTACACAAGCCATTCATTATGATAATGCCATGAAGTGAGATATTTCATTGTGGAGACCCAAAGCCTGGTGTTAAAGGGGACACTGAGGGATGGGTGGAGCACAAAGGTCTGCGTCTGGCGCATTAACTGCCGTCCTCTTCTGTTTCTATGGAGATTTGAGGCTATTCAACCAATCAATCAATAGCAGCATGCTTTTCATCCTTCATCAGACAGCCTTGAGCTTTTCTATGTAAAATGAGACAAGCGAAGAACCCAAGGAAATCTTGTGTTGTTATTGTGTATGACTCTCCACTGCTATGTTGAAAGTGAGTGCAAATAGATCTGTAATCCAAACAGCATGTTCGCACCTAATTCAGTTTTTAGTTTTTATTTTATATTTTTTTAGAATGCATATATATCAAATCTCAAATGCATCTACTGTTAATTACAACACAGCACTTAGTATATATAAGGTTTCAATCAATTTTCTAATAAAATCACATTTTCAGTGGCCATAAATAAATGATCACTCTCATGCAGGCGGAAAAGGAGGAAAGAAGAAGAAAACCAAGGCTGGCTCTAAACCTCCCAAAGTCAATGGATCCAACTGGGCCAATGTTCCCCTCCCACCTCCCCCTATCCACCCTCTACCTGGTACAGAGATAAACCTATATCCCAATGAGCACCATGAAATAGGAGGGTAAGTCTGTGAATTATGCTTGTGTATACAAAAAAAAAATGCTCTGAATTGAACAAAAAAAATGTGTTTAAAAAATGTGAGAACTTCCCACCTCTGCAACACAAATGTTTATACTAAGGCATAATACATTTATTGAATCTATTTATTTTATTCAGGTGCTATACATGTTTTATTGCACATTAATGTTACCTAAAGAGATCTTTTTTGTGTTTAATGCTTGGTAGGTCCTTAAATTAAGGGTATTGTGAAAGTGTCTGTTAATGTGCTATGCTTTCTAATTGATCATTTATAACCCCGATCAAGGGTGTCTTCAGTTGCTGATTGTTACTAGATATTGAATCATAATCTCTGAGACTACCTCTCGGATACAGAAACAGATGTTAGTGTAATGTGTTACCCTATACCTGACCTCTTGGATGGCGGCTGTAGTGTTTTGTTGGTTATGAAACACAATTCTCGCAGGCTACATGAGAGGGTCACATGAAAAGTCTTCATGTAAATGGATATTTATTCAGCTTTCTGATTTGGGCTACACGGTAGTTCCCTGGTTAGCTTGGATGCCTTGTTGCAAGAAGATCTTGGTCTTTAATCCTGATCTGTGCTCTTTCTACATGTAATTTGAATGTTCTCCCTGTGTTGGCATGGTTGCCCTCTGGGTACTTGGGGTTTCTCCCACAGTCCAGAACATGACTTTTAGGTAATTGGTAACTGATTAAGATTATTCCCTCAGTGCTTACTAGAGATAGGCGTTAGTTATCTCGCCTGCCAGCATAGGTAAGCAGGTATAACCAAATGATGGGCTAATTTTTGAGCAAAGAAGAAAGGGAGTTTTGTCTACTAAATGTTGAACTTGGACTTATAGCAAGTAGTTTGCTGATTTCTATTAATTAAATTAAGACAGAATTGTTTTATGATTATAAAATGTTTTGGACAGATAGTTAAAGGACACTGTTGAATTTAAAAATTCCAATTAGTGAAGTGTATCCAGGCACCTCAAACACACTTCACCTTAAACTAACAGAAGCTAATTTAAGTGATTCAAAGTGTTCCTCTCTTTGGTGCATGAGATGCTACGTCTTCTGACCTCCATTTCCAATCTTGGAGTCATCTTATTTAATAGGCTATCTGGCAAATGAAGAGTCTCCTGCACCGTAAATCTGAGGGTGCTTTTAATGGCAGCAGATTAAACCTGTTACGTCCGATGGAGTGTGCGCCGACAAATTTCTTTAATGAACATTTTCTTTATGGCTTGTATTATTTCAGCATGTGTAAGCACAGCTATGAGGAAGTGAAGCCTGACAAGCAATATAATTTTACTCTGGCCAGTTGTTTAACAAACCCTTTAGTAAGTTGGATGAGGTCACAAAGGTCTATGTTTGTGCTGAGACTACTCTATTTTAATCCGAAAATGTATCCAAGGATTCATTTTTAATTACAAATCTAATCACTGTGCAATTTGCATCCTTATCACAGGTATGATAGTGACAACTGGGCCCCACCCATGCCTGTACAAACATACCTTCATCAAGGCATGGAAGATGAGCTGGAAGAAGAGGAGGAACGGGTTCCCACACCACCCATAAGAGGAGTCGCTTCTTCACCAGCAGCAGTCTCGTTCGGACAGCAGTCTACAGCTACCCTTACCCCTTCTCCTGGAGATGAGATGCAGCCTATGCTCCAGGCCCATTTGGACGAGTTGACCAGAGCATACCAACTGGACATGGCTAAACAGACATGGTAAATGTGTATAACTTTACAACACTGTTTTAACAACGCTTAAATAATGGTATGAAATGTTTTCTAGGCTTTTTACAGGCATTTATTTTGCTTGTACTATTGCTGCTTTTATATTGTTTTCACTATCTGACTTTGACACCATGTTGCACAGTGACTTTCTACAAATGTGAGAAATAGGAAACTGTGGGTGAAAATAATGGTTTGACTTGAAAGGTTATTCTGTAGCAGATGAATTACATTCAAATTGTATGCTGTTAAGAAATAAAGAAATAAAAAAATCCAACAAGTTAGATAATGACAAAAGACATACATCCCCCCTTGGTCAGTCACTTGTTATCCCTTTTGCCAAGTTTGTGACCTTGTCAATATATTTAGCGATTATTCAGACTCCTCTTGTGAATTGTTTTCTAAAAAAGAACTAGTGAAAAGCAAAGTTTCTGTTTTTGTTAACTTTGGCAACAACATGAAGAACCAATTGTTCACTCTGACAGCAGGAGAGTTGTACAGGAAACCCTTCCTGTGGTCATAACAAACATGTTTGCGGAAGAGACAAACCCTATTCAATTTCCATATTGCAATGGAATCACGCATTTGCCAAGCTGCAGTTGATCCTTCTCTGAATTAAAAACAATATTAATATAATGTTAATAAAATATAATCTGTAATTTTGCCTGATTATTTTTTTAACCAAAATGTTGCACTAAAATAAACCCCCTTCATTTGTCAGTCTCAGTCAAATATCCACCTGCTCTCTGTGTGGCTCTGTTAAGTGGTTAAAGTCAATTTAATACAAAACTGATGTATGCAGTATCCTATAGGTCCAGGCTAGGTTCAAGAAATTTAGGTTATTAAGTAATTTTAGTAAGTTCATTTGTAGTTCTAAATGTTTACAGTATTTCTAATGATTTCTGCTGGATCACACATGAACAAATGCAACTTTTAAGACAGTGGCTAATTTCCTTGATGAGGAGTTGGCAATAATGTCTGTCATATGCCATACTCATCTTGTTGGTATCTAATATGATATTTTATTTTTATCTGTGTTATCAATGCTGTATCATGGCTTTACCAAAACAAGTAGCAACAAATTGCAGGTTGTGTCAATTGGATACTAACAAACTTTTGAAAGATCCTATTATGACCTTGTTTGTGAAGACTTCATATTTATGTGTTTACATAACTGTTGTTTTCCCATCTGCTTTTTAGATTTGTCAATTTTAACCTCTTCGTGGTTTAACAATAACAAGATCAACAAATTGTTGCTCAAGAACATCTAAAATGATTACAAAATTCTCAGAGTCATATAATGTAAACTATAAAGAACGTTTGCTAAGTACTTTTTTATATTAGCTTTTCCATCCTTTTTCCTAGCTGGCTATATATGTAGATTCTTTTAGCTGACTAAATTACTTAGACAAGGATAATTTTACTAAAAACTGATATGAATAATTTATTTTCATTAGGCTGAGACAGTGAACAGTATTGCATGCAGTTATCTTATTGCTACTGAGGTAGCTGTCTAGATTATTCATCCAGATGTCTCAAATGTATACCTCATCCTGAAATAATTTAGATCTGTGTTGAGGAAATAGAAAGTCTTATAATATAATTTTGAGATATTTAGTATCATGTGATCACAGTTAGCCAATGAGCTAATGGAAATGTATGTAAATATATATTATTTGCATTTGATGTGTTATTTTAAAATGCATTGTGCAAATTCTGGGAGTGCTTGTTGTTGCAAGTTTTTTTTTTTTCACGTCAACGGTGGAGTTAAACCCATTAATCATTTAACTTTAATAGGCCCGTGCTACCACTTTAGGCGAATACTACATTTTGCTTACTCCAACAGAGACAATTTCATGCCTGTGGTAGTTTGCTTCCCCAACATACATTCTGCATTCCATCGTTGTTGTACTCATGCAAGTCAGATGAAGGCCATGCTTCATTCTGTCATCAATGCGGAGAGAATGAGAGATTGGGATTCATTCATAATCGTGAAGTGGGCTGCGGTGTGGGGGTGCAGGGATGCCTTGTCAGGAAGGAGATGTCATGTTACCCAGTAATGACTATGTTGGTTAGAGAGCATCTTTGACAACACCAGAGGGCCAGTAATTACAACCAATTCCCACTGCAAACCACGTCAAAGACCTTGCACTCCCTCTAACAAATGCGGCTGTCAGCAAGGCAGGCTGCCACTAAGGTGACAGCCGTGGGGCGACAGGCCTTGAGAAGGATGCCTTTGTGTCGTCCGCACATGCAATTAGTAGGTCACTGTGTCAGAACGCAACCTGACCTTTGGAATTAGTGGATATGTCTAAATTCATTCAACCACTGATGTGACTAGGCCACAAATATATATATTTTCTTCGCAAAACATATATTGCTGTGCTTGCACCCAAACATAATTTGTTTAAACACTATAGTTCCCTAGCCTCTGAACTTTCTTTTCCCAGGCACATGCAGGGAAGCTGTCTTCCTCCCCAGGCTCCAGCTCCTCCAAAAGGCTACGTGTCAAGCACAATGGTTTCCGACCTAGAGACTGACCTGCAAGATGAAGAGGAGGATGAGGATGAGGATGAGGGCTACGGAGCCCGTCATCCCTGTGGTATTGAGCACACACCGGGGTCTAGCATGGACAACCTGGACAGCTCTTTAACAGGTAAGGTGGTTGGCTACCATTTGCAACAAAACATATTAATTTTAAGTGGCCCCACATAATTAGACATTATTATGTACATCCTTTGCCGATACAGCTTGTTCTACAGTCTTGCTGTTGATCTTCAGATTTTTGAGTCATTTTTATATGAATTTGCTTACTAGTGTAGCTCCGTCAAATTTCTAATCACTTCTGGCAAACTGTTGGGAATTACAATTATTATTTCTAAAATACAGATAAGAAAGTCCATGAATTTTAAAGAGGATAGTGAAAGGGGATGTGAGAGGAAAAGGGAAGAGGGAGAGTGTAGTCGTGCAGGGGGGAGAATGGACATGATTTAACATGCATACAGGTCCAAACCCAGAACTACCCATATCTTCCCAATGAGATTTCAAATAAATTCCTCATGCAGCATATTTGATTCCAGACCAGTGGCAGCATTACCATTTTTACAATTCACTGAAAACTTTTATAGCCATCTGCTGGGGATGGGATGAGGGATGTATGAAGGGCACATCACTACAGCTCAGAGCAGGACTGGACTACTGCTAAGATACAGAAAGAGAAACTCAATCCTGAAGTAGTGCTAAACATTGTTCTTCTAATTGCGGCACAAAAAAGCTCAGTGGGGCACCAAGGTCCAATGTCAAAGAAGGCTGTTAACATATTTAGCACATATGAAAACTAGAAAGACACAAAATGATGATCCATCCAGATCAGGGTTCTTTAAATTCAGGACATGAGGCCCGGTGTCCTGTTTTTTTAGATATGTCTCAGCTTTAAGACACTTTAAGACACCAGACTAAAATAATCGAGCCATCTGGAGAACTGGACTGCATAACGAGAAGGTGATTTAGTCGGTTGATTCACTTGTGTTTGACCAGGGAGACATCTAGAAGTTGTGTGGTACTGGGCTTTGCGGCCTGAATTTGCAAAGCCGTTCAATCATTAATGAGAGTAGGGATATAAATAGAACCACTTACAGACATATTTAACATTATACCAACAATTATTCTGGCTTCAATTTTTATCTTGTACTAAGATCATAATGTTGATGTGGTGTCCACTATCAACCAATATATATGAACTGGGGTAAAAATGGTACAAAAGCATAATTGGTTTGCATTTGGTACATAGGTTTATCTTATCTGGTCACCAAGGCCAATTAAGTTTGAGGAAGGTGTTTATTTTAGAATTACCTGAACATACCTTGTATTTGTGGTTAGTACGATTAACATTAACGAAGCAACAACTATTTATATTTGTCTAGATAAAGAAGAGCCTCACCTTTCATTTGAGATTTTTAAAGCCCAACATTTTTTAATCAAACCTGTGTGAAAAATTGAAGCCAAAAATGATAAAGCTGACCTACAGTGCAAAACCTAGTTGTTATTCTCAAAAAGTCTCACTCCCTCACAGCCTAATGAACCATATCTCATTTTTAAAAACCCAGGTTACTTTTAAGCAGCTTCTTACATCCTCAATGACACTTTAAATAGCAAATTTTATTTTTCAATAGCAACTTCTACACTGCAGAGAGTTGTAATACTGAACTGGGAACGCTTCTGTGTGGTTCCTTTTTTTGATCAGAAAAATATTTGGTCTTTTAGTTTCCAGACCCTCAGTTAAGTTAAACCAGCAGATTCTTGTAGCATCTCCTATAAAAAGTGGTGAATGTCCTGTATTCTTACATATATGTATGTGTGCTATAGTTGTATTTGCATTATGTTACCTGCTGAGGGACAATGAATGATAAATAATTGTCATCTCTGGCATATTGACCTTTGTACCCATTACAAATATTTATTGTTGTGCATGCCCCTTTTAAATAAATATGCTCAAAGTTAATTACGTAAAAATAACTTTAAATGCATTAAAATGGGTAGCAGGCAGAAGACAGCAGGAGATCATCCACTAGGGGCCTAACAGTGCTGGTGGTAGGTCTGCCCTTTTAGTAGCGACCCTAAAATGCTTCCATGTTATGATGGAACAGTACATTTGGTTACACTGCCATATGCTCCTGCTAATGCATTTAAAAAAATATAAAGCAGCGAGTGCGCTCTTATCTTTGGCATCTTTTCCCCTCTGTATTGCAATGAAGACAGCAATATTTCTTCTTATCTTGCCGCTAGTCTGCTTCTCAGCCTATCAGCCCCAGCTCCAGGGTTAGCAGGAAGGAGAGAGGAGAGATAGGAGAAAACTGCTGGGATTTATTGTGGCCACCGTTTTGAGGCTGTACAAATGAGGGAGGGCAGGAGCGAGAATGCTGTCAAGTGTGGTTTGATGGATTTGATGTTGTTTTAATAATATGGATATAGTCCTGTGTTTTTGTTATGTTACACCACGGGCTAGTAAATAAAGTATCCTCACTGAAGCTTTGGAAAATCTCCACCATCTCCTCAGGATTTTGTTTTACAGTGTCTTTACAGGCAATGTGTTTTATTATGCTTTAAGCTCAAAGGACCTTTCTTTAGATGATCAGTTAAGTACTCAAGTTGTTTTGGGTATTGCGGATCCATTTATTTCTTAAGCCAGGGAGACAAAGGTATTACTTGGTTTTGTACAGGTCGAGTAATGTAGAGTTGTAAAATTGGTGAGACTGTTGTGGGTGATTACTCTCCTATAAAGCCCTGTGAGGACCAACGTCCCATCTCTGGACTGCAGGTAGAGATGGTTACTCATCAGCGGGAATAATTTTCCCTCTTAACGACATTCAGATTACAGTTTCTGTCACCAAAAATCAGTTTTAGTGCGGGGGGGATCTAGACTGCGGTTTACTACCCCCAAATTATCCATTGTTTGCTGGCCAATCTCTAACGGTGGATGGACCATATAAGTAGTCAGTTTATATTTTCTCAGAGAGCCCCTTTTGTCGCATTGCTCTCATTTAAGATATGATAAAATGTTGGATATTTATGACAATGGATTGTAATACAATCGGCTAATAATGCTAAAACAAATATGCTGGTCTTGAACAGTTGTATGTTTTTATATAAACGATAAGATAATTGTAAAACCACTATTCTGTTAGCTTCCCTCTTTACAGATTTTCAGTTGTATTGTACTCTTCATCTTAATCTAAACAAACCTTCATGTGTGTATATATATATATATATATATATAAATATATATATTCTGTGCATCAGGATTCAGTGTAGGGATGTATGGCATATTAAAAAATAAGCTTAATCAAATTCCTGTTTATATTAACCAGAAGTATTACAGTTTGACTGATCTGATTTCTCACATAATACAAGAGTTTTTTTTTGTTTTTTTTGTAGAGAGTAGCTGGAAAGTCGACCTGTGATGAGATTTGCTGAGGCAGTGTTCCCTTAGCTGAGCTGGTGGACTTGGAAGCGTCAGTGCTTTGGCTGGCACTGCCAATACTTCATTATCTTCTCTGTTCTTTGTGTGAGGATTGGCCCCAGTGGAATTTCTGTCTTTCTTTCCTAGAGAAAAACTCTTAAAAAAGAAATTTAAAGAACATACAGAGAAAAGACAGAGGGCTCAAAGTGGTTACTTCCACTCAGTTTTGGCTGTAAGAAAATAAATAGGTCATGTCAGTAGATGTACTGCCTTTTGCGAGCCTGTGCAGAAGTCTCCAATTTTCTGAGGGAATTTTTCTGCAATCAAAGTGGAAAGCTGTTGCAACTTTCACTGCTCAAAGTGCAATTCCCCAACGTCACATTCAGTGAAGTAGTTACCATCTCTTTTAAATGAGGAGGCCTACAAAAGGGGAAGTTGGAAAACTTTGAGTGGGATTTCCCCAGCGTGTCTGGATCCATAAACCACAGTAATAATTTTATGCCCAATTTCAGAAGTGTTACATGTTATTTCAAAGTGCATTTCAATCCGAGAGAGCAAGAGGTATTGGAGTTTTGTGCAAGTTCTGTTCACTTGAATATAAGTCTGACACTGCTCTGCCAAGGATTGTGTCATTTTTGTATCATACTGACCTTTTAATAGTTCTAACAATTGTGCCACTTGCTGTCTCAAACCACCTTTACCCTCAACCCATCCGGGTTCTCTGTTAAACCAGCCTTGTTCAATCACGTTGCAGTATGTGAGGGAGAGATTGAGTGTATGAGCTGAGCTCTTTGGGTTCATGCCACTCAAGCAAACTCTGCCAAACCATTTCCACTGAAAGCTGTCACATTAGCCGACTGTTCTCTATGTTTCTGTTTGCCAAAGTACCATATTTTTATTGGCAGATGGATACTTATATATTTAAAGTGCTGGCCCAGATGGAGAAAAAAAAAATCAAAGCACATAAAAACACAGTAGTATACATATTATCCAGTGTACATAGGTCTGACTGTATAGATGCGTCTTTGCTGCATTCTTTTCCTAACTCAGTTTTATTTCATCTGAAACTTTTCACCGGATATTGATAAAATCAGTTTTGCTATTTTTGTGAAGCTAATGATTGACAAAGCGTTTAATTACAAGAAATCTGGATTAATCCACAAAAGATATAAAGGGATAAAGGAGTATTAACAAAAAAAAAAAAAAAACGGTCATAGGATTTTAATACCTGATAATATATAAATATATATATATATATATATATACACACACTCTAAACTCACCCATGTTGGTTCAGTCAATCTTTGTAGATTATTTTCTCATTTTTCATTTTGTCCTGTCTGTGCAGTCACACAGCCATTTGAAAACTCCCCTTTAGAAAGTTCTTTTTTTTTTTCAGTAAAACAGGTTTTTTCTTCACTTAAACCCTTAAGACTGACAAGCTTCAAGAACACAATATTAAAAAATCCATGTCCTTATCCATGTATAAAAGCAGTTTCTGTTTTAGAGTGGCATATTCCAAAGATTCCTTTTATTTTTTTTAAACGCTTAACCATGGGTGGCAATGCATTTTTAAACAGGAATAAGTGAAACTGCACATAGCACCAGATGTTTCTTTCAAACCAGCATTTATTGAGACGTCACCCGAGGCGCTTGTGAAGCTCCGCACAGGTGCTGTCATTGTTCTTTATCAAAAGAAGTTCGAAATCAGTTGATGACAGTCCTCCTGTTTCACCGTGTGTATTTGTGTGTGTGTGTTTGTGCGTTTTGAAGGTATGTGTCTGTAATTGTTTGAAGAGGGCAGGCCAGAACAAAGTGACTGCACAATATATTTCTCGTACAAGTTCAGAAATGGCCTGCAGCAGAAACAAAATGATTTAAGATTATTCATTTAAATATTATTTTTCTAAGATCAGTCAGTAGCATTATCTGTCTGTATGTACACAGATTTCACGTCTTTATAAGTTACAACAGCTGAGCTGGGACAGAGTAACTTTTCTACTATAAACTAGGCAGTAGAACTAGGCTATAAGGTCAAAGGTCTTTAAGGCCATTTAAGGTTTAAACTTAAAATGACTAGATTGATTTTTTTTTGGGAGAAACATTCAAACATTATTCGTACCTCCTTTAAACTGTTTTGGGTATTGGTCATATTTGTAATGATTGCCCTTTTAATAAAACGGCTAAATTAGGTGATTTAATCGAGAGAAAGAATCATACTTTTTGACCTGGTGTAATTATAGGACAGAATGTTTCTGTAGTTTTAAAAATGTAAAATTGATGTCGGAATACCATGATACCAGTAAACGCCCTGCAACATTCAGTAAGGTCTTTTTGTCAGCTTAACCACTTGTTGATTAAAACTGAAACTAACTAAATCAAGTCTTAAGTTTATATTCAAAATAAACTTTTTAGGCATAAAACAGTTAGAAAATTGAATAAACATGCACTTCAGTTAAAAACAGGATGAACTGACAAAGAATGAAGAAAGCTGGTAGATATAATTACTGGGGGAGGGGATTACTGGAACGTATACTGGGTGTACTGATTGATTCATTTGAAGTAGTTGAGAGGAAACAAAAAATCTCAATCACTAATCAAGACTTAATTTCAGAATGACTCAAAACACACAAAACATTGCAAGAAAGAAACATAACTAATATTTCAGAAACAGGAACCAAACTACAAAAATAAAACAAGAACTACGAACCACAAAGAAAAACAAGAACTCACGTCTACATCTCAAACAGTACCCACACAGGATTGGGTCTATAATGTGCTCCCAAAACACATTTTCTGAAAGCTGTGGTGTTCCACAGGGTCCATGGTGAATGGGTGGGGCTCGGCCTCGGAGGATGAACGTAATTTTTCCAGCCATAGATCCAGTCTGGGCAGTTCTTCCGATGGCTCCATCTTTACCCACTGCAGCTTTGCCCAGGCCCTTGTGGCTGCTGCAGACAAGGCAGGCTACCGCCTTGAGGGAACTAGCCTCAGCAAGAGAGGTTGGTTTGTGGAAAGTGGAAATCCACTACTGCAGTGGAACCCTCTCCTCTAATAATTGCCCCTGTCATCAGTTGGCTGATGGTTTCTGCCTTCATACTTTTTGATCTTTCTGCGTTCTTTTTTTTTCTTTAGAATCTGCACAAAGACTGTGCATGATCCTCCTCTTGACTATCCTCTCTTGCCTTCCTGGTTGTTTATGGAATACATGGGTGATGGGTTAAACTCACAAGCTTTTACTCTTATTTTTTCTCCTGCGACCCTTCACTTGTAAATGAATGAAAAAAACGGGTTTTCAAATAGTTGGCTGATCTGAGTGTCTTTAATGGTATCGTTCTAATCTCTACTCTTTGTGTGGTGACTCCACAGGGCTTTATTAACCCGGCAGCTTTTTGGTTAATGGATATTTTTTCAATGTACTGTGGGTATAAGTTATGATTGACTAGGATATTGGTCTAATTTCCCTGCTGCAGGTAAAGGCTTGTCCCACAGGCCCCGTCCCAGCAGTCCATTTTCAACAGATGGCAGCACAGTCGGCACACACAGCCTGGGCCACCAGAGGGCCACCAGGCCCACACGCAAACCACGAAGTCAAGGCACAACACCACACCGGAGAGAAGCTGGTGCAGATGGTGAGACGGGGACTCTGTAAACATAGTTCAGCTAGTTTCACAAAACCTTTAGTAATGTAATAACATATAAATATATTAATGTACAGGTCTTACATTTCTTATACAATTCCACACTATTCATACCCCTTGAAAAACTAACTTTTAGTTTATTTAAAGATTTTAGTGTGCATATATTTACCTTTCACTGTATATTTTTACAGTTTTTCTTTATGATTATCTGATTTACCATCTGGTTTCTCTTCACAAAGACCTACCTCCTCCCCCTGAGCCTCCTCCCTGTCAGGGGCAGGGTCGCATCCAAGGGGCTCGTAGCGTAACCAGCATGGCACCACCCACAGACAGGAAGGCTTCTTCCCTGGAGCGCACACCCTTGTCAGGACCCCTTTGTGGGCCAGACGATATGAAGAGCTCCATCGATAGACAGATGCGACTTTCTCTGGAACATCATCGCCAGGCTCAGGACAGGTTGGGCTCTATGGACCGGACCGAAGATGCACGCAGGTGCCATAAATCAGGTACAGAAGAAACCAAAATTGTCTACGTAACAATTGTCTTATGAACATCTGAGAAGTTAAGGTTCAGGTACTCTCTTGTTAGAATAAAATAAAATTGCTTATTTGGGTTTTAGCCATTGAAATAGTGTCTAAGATTTTAAAAACTGGACATCCACATATCTACAAATGAAATACTTCTTCCAGTCTGCCTGATATAATTCTAAATAAATTTTAAAACTGAGTACCAAGTGTATACTACAGTGAAATTCAGGAAATAATAAAGAGACGCGACCAGCTGTGGAAATTATTGCATGCCGTTTTCTTTTGTTAAATTGTATTAAGATGAGCCTTCACGCTGCTTCGAGACTGGGCTCCCATGAGCAGATTGCGCTGTCTGCCACTTCCTCTTCTCAGGTTTCCAGAATTCTCCCCCTCGGCCCTCCCTTAACTTCCCCGTTGCCCCAGAAGCTACTGCCAGTGACGGCCTGCTCCGTTCCAACTGACGGAGGGGGCCTTTGTGGCTTATATGGACTATAGTGTCTTGCGTTTTTTTCCCGTTGCTCACACCAACAGCAGCCACTCTGCGCCCCATCTGTCCATGTCTGCTATCATGTGTGTGATCGTTAGTGCTATCCATGCTGTGCTGCCCAGTCTCCTTGTGCCAGGGCATTATTTTTTTAAACTCCGAAGTGTAAGACAACAACAGGAGCCACAGTCAGCGTTCAGTGAGCGTCCTGACTGATGTTCAGGAGAAACCACTGAGGTCAGGGCAGGCTCTATTACAGTCATTAACAGAGCAGTAGGAAGTAGTTTAATGAGATTTCACATGATGATAGCGACTGCTGTGGGTTAATGTGGTGCTACCCTGCAGTAGGGGGTGCCATACCAGCCAATGGACCCTCTATTGTGATTTTTACCACCTAAAAAAAAGCTGGTGGCTGGAAGGCAAGGACAATGGTCATCACTGGCACCGCTCTTTGGGACTGCCATTCTGCAGATGTCAAAGGGGGTGGGGCTTCTTTTTTACCTTGTATCACTTATTAGCTGTCTAGCATTTATAGTGGAAGATGGTAGTGTTGACCAAATAAGTGCTTTCCTCTGTGAATATATTGCTGACGAAATGACTGACATGAATTTTTCACAACATGTTAGCAAACTCCCAACTCATCCACTTACACAAAAGTGTAATGTTGTGTGACAGTGTGATGTTGGAATATTTCAGAATGTTGTCAGTTGTTTTCCAGCCAGGTATTTAACAGGGATTTCCTGGCAGGTTTCTTTACTTGGTATAAACCTATTCAGTTTCTGGGCTGTACACCTGAGATAACGGTCTCTGAAAAATTCCGCCTTGTTTCACCTTCAAGTTCTTATGTAAAATGTATGCCTCCGCATTTTATGTGTACAGTCAAAAATGGTCATGGCAAATTACATGTTCTATTTCTCTCTTGCACTAGGGATTATTCATATGACCTTTCATTTGAGGAGCACCTGGTGGTGGCTGGTTTAAGTTATTTTACCTTCAATATTAGGGCTCTAATGGTACTTATTGGAACTTTAAGTTAATACTTAATACTTGTTTATTTTTACCAGTCATGAGGTGGTTCATTTGTAATTCTTCAGTAAGCAGAAACCACTTTATAGGTCTTCAGTTAACACTTCACCACCTGGTAATATGTTTTGCTCCTTGGGGGCAGGGTGCCTTTATGATTAGGCCTGCTGTGACTCAGTGGTTAGGTAAATCATCTCACCATCAGAAACCCTTCGATTCCAGCTTCCATACATTTATCTCTGCTGTATAAAAGTACTTTAATGTTGTACATTTTTAAATGGCTGCCTTTGTTTTTAGAGGATGGATGTCTGCCATACAGCAAACCATCATTCCCCTCCCCTGGAGGCCACAGCTCTTCTGGTACAACCTCCTCAAAGGGCTCAACGGGGCCGCGTAAAACAGACGGTCCACGACAACCACAACAGTGGACTGCTACGGAGCATGCTGAATTTCTTGGGACCAATGGACACGGAGACTTATGTAAGTATTTTTTTTTTTTCAATTTCCGCACCATTATTTTATTACTTAAAACAAAAATGAAAAACATGACCACAATGCTATTGTTTACTGCTATGATTTTCCGTTTTACTGTTTTGGCCACTGTTTTAAATGTATATGGCAGAAAATCTAAAGCTTCTATACAACTATACTTTTTTAACATTGCAGTGGGATATTATTAAGATCCCTCCCACCATTTCAAAGTTTTTCATGCTGTAGAGAAAATTTGGTGTAGTTGTGAACTGAAAGGACATAGATAAATGATGATTCACAAGTCAAATTTCCTTCCAGGACTGCCTTGTATGTAACTTATTTGTCTTAAATGGCAGACTGTTCAACAAAATATGCTAACACTTTTATTTCCAGCTTTGAAGTCTGCTTTTTCCTACCCGTCCTGACATCGTCTTTCATTTGAATTTTCTCCACAGAGTGATCCACATGGGCTGTAAACTCGAGCATGTCCCTCTTGTTTGGGCCAATAAACTGTATCCTTACCTGTGCGTTCTCAGAGGGGAGGCACACAGCTGCAGAGAACCACAGCGAAAAGCAGTGTCACAGAACTGTGTATGTGGTTTAAAGACACAGACATACTGTACATCTCACAACGGTTTTGTCCTGAAGAAAATATTTTCCACCTCCTACCTTACTGTAATTTTCTTTTAGTAGAAAAAGGCAAGTTCTAAAAAAAATAAAAACATCTAAGGTGAAAAAACTTTTTTGACCTACCCTTCAGGAAAAGGGAATTTTGTGTCTTGTAAATATTTTCTTTGCCTTGTTTTTTTGCATTGCTATGCAAACCCAATAGAGTTTAATTTCTTTTCTTTTCTTTTTTTTTTACATATACAATAATGGTCGGGTATTACCTGGTTATTTGTACTATATGTGAATTAGGTGGCTGTTGTACCATAAGATAATTGTTTTTTTAATCCATTGTTTGTCAATGGCTACCATTAATTATTATTAATAGTATCATCATTATTAATATAATTAATTATTGTTTTTTTGCACTGCAATCTTTGGTGATAAGCACAAAAACATAGCTCCTGCTGACATGAAGAACCGGAAGAATATGTGAAGAGGAGTTTCTGTACTGTAAAGAGAAGAAAATTATATTCTAGTGTACAGAGAGATATTAAAGAGTAATGGTTTTCTCACAGACAGCACCCATTTCTACAGTTGAGAGGAACTGTGTGGCAGACACTAGTCCTGAAGGTTTGAGGCGGAGATGCAAGGCCTGGGAAGAGATCAGAAATGTAGGCAATTTATGGATTTGATTAGGTACTAATTTATTCTTTTAAAATACTTTGTCCTTTTTTCCTTTATGGTTTAGTGCCATTTTTTTAATGCAGATTTCATGCTCCTACTCAATAAAGATACAAACTTCTCATAAAAAAAGTGGTGAAATCTGTTTGTTTGCTGACATTAGGTCATAGGCTGACTCACACCTTTGTGAAAGAAAGTTGAGTTTCATTGTTCTGCTATTAGGTTCCAAACAATGTTGACTTGCAAAATATCAGTAAAATATAATTGTTTACATTTTTATTTACTTTAAACACATTTTTATAAAATAATTTTGCTTTTTAGCACTTATTCTCCAGTTTATTCTGTTATAACTAATAGTTTAAAAAAAACAATAAAAACTAATAGTTTCTATTAGGATTTGAACAACCAAGGTTTTAATACAATCTTTTAAAACAGGTAACAGATATAAAAGAAATGGTCAATTTGCCCTCTTTGTCAATTCTCATGTCAGTGTTGTGCATGTCATCCTCAGCCACGTAACAATTACATATTCTCTTAAGAATTTTTGAGAAATTGAGAAATTGACATTGAAAATTTGGACAAGGATCTAGACTAAACACAATTTAAAATCGATTTGGATCTGGTTCTATGTTTAAAATAGTCATGGGCCAGTGTTGTAGAATTCTTTTATGACAACCTTAAATTAAAATATGCTGGTGTTATGTTTTCTTTATTTAAAGTTATGAGCAACCTAGATTTAGGTGGGTTACATCAGCTGTTTTTGTAACAAAACAGGAGGAAATGACAAAAGGGCAAAGTGACCATGATCCATTTTATATTATGATTTTTCTATTAAAATCCTGAATACTACATGCAGCATAGCTTTGCATTAGGGAGCTAACAAAATGAAGGCCTTGTATGTTAGTGAGTAGCTCCACTGCCTTCATGTCTAAAGCCACAGTGGGGAGCAAAAACCCTTTCTTATCTGCCTGACTGCCATAAAAACACGCTCTTCTCATCTATCGCTTTTGACTTCACATTATCGGATTTTCGATATGAATCTTTTCAGATGACATGCTTTTTAAAAAGCTAAGCTTGTTTCTTTGTATGCCTTTTATGGACTCCAAAACGCTGCTTACTACAATGTTTTTCAATTGTAATTTTCAGGATCCTAGTGGTTTTGATGACTGTTTGTTTTGTCCTTTTTTGTACTGCTAATGTTAATAAAAAAAAATGGGTGAGGGGTGGGGACTAAAGGCCATCAAACGCTGTTGTACTGTTGTCGTAACACCATTGTCTAATTTTTATTTTTTTAACTATACACCCAGTGGCCAGTGTTTGGGAAATGAGGTGCAGAGCGTATCTCAGGTTATTTTGCATTCTGGTGGTGTTTATGTATGTGTATATATGTGTATATATATCCGTATACATCTCCACTTGATTATTCCTTTCGTTTTTCATTAACAGACACTTCCAGTCCATGTTGGAATCTGTCATGCCCCGTTTTATTATTGTTTTTTTGTTTTTTTGTTCATTTTAATTTTCTGCTGTGGATGTGCCGGTTCGTCCACCTTAAGACAAGATGTCAGTAAGAGAACATACCAAATTAAGATTGATATTTCTAGTGTCTAATGCGTTTGTGTCTTTAATACTAAGTTTTCTCTTACATCACAGTGTCGTTTTGTATTTATTAAAATGCTAATAAAGGTATATTGTGAAATATGCATAAAGATTTGTGAGATATAAAATGTGTTTTTTTAATTTTATTTATTTGTTCCTTGTAAACTTTGGTGTTGGAACTGAGCAGCGAGGCCATTGAGAGATATGGACACTGTCCTCACGGCACGGTGAAATGCTGGGTCAGTCGTCGTCCAAGTCACTCTTCGTCTTGCATGTTCACTGCACTGCTCTTCTCGAGTTCAAACTTTTCAACACAATTTGCTTGTCAAGACAAAAGAGAAAATGTCTTTTTCGAAAAATGGAAGTGCTTTATCTCTTACCTTCATTTTCTCAATATTGTTGGTTCTTCGTAGCCTATCTGTGTCTTTCCTTTTTGCTATAAAAGAGGATTAAAATGACAAAAAGTACACGTTGTTGGGTGAAATCTTTCCTGTACAGCATGGGGTGAGGTAACACCCTAATTCCAATGCCATTACTACAGTACAGTTCTTTCTTTACCTCCTCTGTACACCGCCTTCTGTACTCACTTGCATGTTCTTTTCCGAAAGAGGGAGTGGATCAACAAAGTTTCATTCTCATGGCCTGTAAAATTAATCCATATTTTATTTCCCTGTACCTGGATCAATATCAAATAAAATATTTTTGAAAAACGAAATGAATGATGTTAATCATTTGTCCTTCAAGGGGAGATTTTTTTATGTATCCACTTATCAGCTAAAATCCTATAATTAGCCTGCTTTCTAAAAACTATTTATGGCAACAGGACTCTAATTGTTGCATGCCTGTTACATTTCCTTTCAACTACAGGTTTTCCTATTTCCTTTTGTGTTTCGTTTTATTTTTTGGGTTGTTTACAGCTACACAGATGTTGACCTACTCTTTAGTCAATCGTTTTTGATTATGCAGAGTTTATTTGTTTTATTTTATTTTTTGTCTGCATAAAAGTGTACAAAAATAAAACAAGCCCTCACACAGTAACAAAAAAATAAATATATATATTCTGGTTGGGATGTTTTGTGCATTATGTGTTTATAAAAATGTTCGCTGATCTATCCGACCCTTTAAAACAAACCCACCAGACAGAAAAGGGAGAGAACAGTATTTATTTCATGGCTGTTTCTCTGTTTGTGCATGGCAAGCACAGCAAGTAATGAATGGTCTACTTCTTGCCAACGAAGCAACTTCCCATCTTGGATCTCATGTTTTATTTCCAGCTTTTTACCGGTGTTTGCTCCACCTGTCCCCTATTCTCTCTGTCTGAGTGAGCTGAAATATAAAGATTTTTTTTTTTTTTTTTTTTTTGGTGAGGGCTTGTTTCTCTGGCCTGTCTGGCT
>JAVLVB010000318.1:4606184-4672660 GCA_032876305.1 Orestias chungarensis | reverse complement strand
CTAGGAGCAACGAGGAAAAGCAGGGGAAAACAACAGACGATCCAGCGGTGAGTGTGTGAATGAATGTGGCTTAAGTAGTGAGAACCGGGGTGTGATTGGTTGAGAAGGGGAGTGAATTATTGCAGACAGCTGTGAATGAAGGCGGAGTGACGAGACACAGGGAGGAAACGGAACCAGACAAAACACACATTATGACAAAAACAATCTACAAAAGAAGGTTAAACATTCAGCTACAACACAATTTACAAATTCTAAGTTACTTGCAGTCTTCTGGAAGAGCATCTAACAATACTTACCTACAGTATTCCATTAAAACACAGATTACACAAAAGTACCATATATTGAGTGATACATGCTAACAGGAAGTTAGGAATTCATTTAGAGCTTTCAGGGCAAGAGATAATTTCAGAAGAACTGGGTCTTTAAGGATTTCTTGAAGGTGGACAGAGAATCTGATATTCTGATCTTAATGTCAGATCGTTCCACCAGCATGGAACAAGAGATGAGAAGAGCCTACATTTACCTGTTGGCCGTGTTATGTGGCGCTCCTTGGAGGAATGGAGCGTAGGGAATTGGCACAAGCCATTAACAGGATTTTGAGATTTTTATGCAAGCAACTAATGGAACCCCATGGAGTTCAGTTAACAGGATGTGACTTGCTCACTTGGGCTGCAGCATTTTCGATCATCTGCAGCGGTCCCACAGTACAAACTGGAAGAGCTGTTAGAAGAGTAATGAAGTTCTCAAGGCGGGACATGACTACGGTCTTTACTATGTTACCATGTTGAGTTAGATATGGCCTAATCTTCCTGGTGTTGGATAAAGAGAAGCAAGATGATCAAGCGACAGAGACAACATGATTAGCAAAGGTTAGCTGATCATTAATCATGATGTCCAAGTTTCTTACATCATCTGTAAAATTTGATTGTGACGTTACATGGCCATAGCATTTCGGTCTGCAAGATCTGAACTTAATCCTGAAGAAGGTTTTGTTTAGGGATATTATATTAAAGTTAATGAGACACAATTAGTGTCTCATTTATTAGACATAATGGACCCCTTCCCCTAATTTTTATGAAGTTTAATAAAATAATAAAGTCGCCTTTCCTGCATTCTATTCCCGTTTAAGTGAAGGGTAAGATGTTTTCAGTTCTGTAGGTCAGAATTAACATTCTTGGATCAAGCCGGCCAAATTTTACAGAACTGCTATTTCATCTGCCAAGCTCAAAGCAAACCACTATTGGACAACCAAGTTCCTACTGAGATGTACAGTGCAAAAGCCTAGAGGTCTGACCACAAGTGAAATCAGGGAACGGAAATAGAGAGAGCAGCACTTCTCAGCCTTCAGGGAGATAAATGCGTTCTGCCAATTTATGAATTGGCTGTCGGAAACATTCTACAAGGAAAAACGACAATTGCAGGGAAGTTAGAAGTGTGTGACAATGATGGAGAGACAGAGGTGGGTCAAAAAGAATAAGGTTGGAGGTGAAAAATGGGAGAATAGGTTAAGGCTATTGATAAATGATTTTCAAATTGGTGTAGATTTTAGGACAGATGTTTTAGAAAAAGGTACCTCCAAAGATAGGATAACTACAGTACTTTAAAAAGCAGAAACAGCAATACAACATTTGCAGTCTGCTTTCAATGTTGTCCAAACACACTTATAAGCTTTAAAGTTGGTTTTGAATGTGGATAAGACAAAAGCAATGGTCTTTTCGCACTCTAGAAAGCTAACAGAGACCCCTCTATTGCTTACCACTGCAGTAGGTACACAAATTGAGTTTGTCAGTAATTATAAATATCTTGGTTTTATTCTAGATAAAGAACTTTCTTTTAAATATCACATAGCAAATCTATTACGAACATTGAAAATGAAGATTGGGTTTTATTATCGAATTGGATCTGGTTTCTCACTCAAAGCCAGAAGTAAATTGGTAGCAGCGACATTCCTGCCACTTTTGGATTATGGAGATGTTTTATATATGAATGCTTCAACTAAATGTCTTCAATCATTGAACACTGTGTATCATTGTGCATTAAGATTTATAACTGGTAGTAGACGTCTTACTCATCGTTGTGTTTTGTATGTAAAAACTGAATGGCCTCCTTTAAGTGTACCGAGAAATAATCATTTGATGATGCTGATACACAAATTTCTACTCTGCCTAACCCCAGCATATTTAAGATCTCTCTTACATAGATCTTTTAATTCTTATTCTTTACGCTCTAACAACATTATTCTTCTGCATGTTCCACATGTTCGAATTGAAAAGGAAAGCAAGCTTTCAGTGTGTTGGCTCCTACAGGTGGAATCAACTCCAATCGGAACTCAAGATGTCGGAAATTATTTCGAGCGGTTCTTAAAGATAGGCAACAAGATTTTATGAAACAATGTAACTTTTTTTAAATTGTTTTTATTATTTTAACCTTGTGCTAAATGTTAATTGTATTAATTGATTTTATTTTGTAACCAGGTTGCTGCATATTGCAGACTTCTGCCCAGGTCCCTCTTGAAAATGAAATCCAAATCTCAAAGGGGAGAAAGTATCTATACCTTTCGGGTTTGACTTTGTTGTCACATTTAACTGTTTCAGTACTGTTTTAATTTCAACGTAAGATCCAGGGTAAATAAAAAATACAGTTTTTGAATATATTATGTTTTAAATGGTAATAAACTCTCCTTAACACTATGGCCCTTCTTTAACAAGTAGTTGACCAACAACACCTACACCCTAGAGTCAAAATGACAGGGCTCTGGAAAACTTGACTGCATAATGAAAAGGTGATTCAACCATTTTATTTAGGCATGTTGAACCATGGACACATCTCAAAGTTGCAGGACACATGACTTTGAGGTATGGGTTGTAAAAAAAAAAATCCTGCTATTGATGTTCTATTTTCTTTTGTGATCCCCTGGGTAGTCCCGAAAATGTTGTAATTTTGGTAGTCCAACAACTTCTGTAAAGGGTTTCCTAGTTCATTGGAATCCTCAAAACTTAAATGTCAGATTCGTACAGTATGACTTTGGTTCTCAGCTCTTCTTGAATTTTTTTTCATGAATTATGATCTGTCAATTTTTTAGATTGTTTTGGCTATTTCAAGTTCTATTTAAGCGACGCCTTGATTCTTCAGACGTAGAGTAATCTGGCCAGGGATCTTCCTAAAACTGTTCAAAATGTATATATATAAATATAACAGATGTGGATAATTTAACATGTGGGGTCTCACAATTTAAACGTAATTTAAAAACAGGATTTGTACTTACTCTACATCTATTTCAACAGCTGAGGAACTCAAATATCAATGAGAAAAAGCTGAAGGGGATTTTGTCTGTTTTATTTTTGCAATAGGTTAAATCTTTTTTTTCCCTGGGCCTGTAACTAAAGGGAACAGGATAGGATGAATTTAATTATGGACAAAGAGTATCAGGTTTGTTTTATGGAAGTAATCTTCAACAAAGACAACGCAAATCTGTTACTGAAGCGGCAATTGCCATCATTATCACCTTCAAAATGACCGTGTTATTCTTCCCAGTGTCTACAGCATATCACCTGTGCATTACCCATAAACACTGATGCAACCTCTAAGCTGAACCACGGTTGTATTGAGTTTAGAGTAATAAAGAAGAGAGCCACAGTACAGAATAGCAATTACTCAAACAATCTGGCAGCTCTGATAAAATGAATGAAATCTTATGACTTGGCAAACCAGCTTCATGGTTAATGCAGGACTTCCTGGATGGCGGTGGAAGTTATTGGACGATTGTTTCCCCGCGGGATAGTAAAGTGATTTGGTCATACTCTCCAGATGTCTGCCACTACAGGTAGGGGAAGAGATAGTGCCTGTCGGCTGCAAGATGGATGAGATGAGGAAATTAGAGGGAACGAGACAATGGGTTGGCCTATAACTAGGAAGCTAGTGACAGCATCACAGCAGCACGCCAGGAATGTACAGACAAGATAGAGAGATTGCATTTCAATTTCTTGGTGCTAGAAGGCCAAGGTCTCATTCAAGCATTTCAGAAAATTTCATGAGATAAAAACAGCATCCTTCTAATTGCCCAACCCATTACAGTGAAGACAGGGACTGATGATGTGACCCTAGGAGGTCTGATGTTTGACCAGTATCTTAGAACAGCATCAGATATTGACAGGCTGCAGTAATGACCTACCTTAGGGTTTGGAGCTTCACATAGAGTAATGGTGACCCATGTTTGCCTGAAAGCAGCTGCTTTTTGTCTCATCGATGTAATTACCACATAGTGACATGACTTGCCAAAAAAACCCACAGCAAAGAGGAATATCACAATGCTGCATTCCTCTTACCTTCAGTCCAGAGGCCAAAGATACCACTTTGACATCATTGGTGTAAAAGCGGTATTGATAGCCTGATAGTCTTATAAAGATGTACCAATGGTAGCATTTTTCATCCACAAATGTAGTTGGTTTCATTTATTATTGTCAGGACTGGTATGCATGTTTGACCCCCACCAATGAAAAATGAGATGACAAAGAAGCTAATTTCTCCTTTTTTTCAGGATTGTGTGTAATTGTAGGAGCTACAGTGCTCTGGAAAAGAGAGAGGTTAGGTAGCAATGACAGTCTGTGAGACCTCTTCCTTCCCACTCCTTTTGACAAAGACTTTAATTCTCTGTACTTATACAGATGGACTAAAATATACAGACAGACAGGGAGTCACTCCAATTATGCAGAGTTGATTAAAACTTGGACCCCTATAAATGGGTGCTGTTGGACCAAGGGAGGTGTTAAGATGCGTGAAAAAGTGCATACCAAAAGAAAAATTTAAAGTGTTAACCAATTAAGTGGACACAAATATTCTTACCATAAAAAAACTTTTTTTGCATTATTTTTCCGACTCGCAACTCTTTATTTGCTAGAACCACTTTTCAATCAGGGGAACAGCATGGTTTTTTTGCTACAAGTTAAGAGTTCTAGTAACTGCTCCACTGTGTGGCCTGTTTTGTTTTTTAAATGTGCAGCCAAATCAGCCAAACAAGCATTTCATTTTAGCGCTGTCTGTTTATTTAGGGATGCTGTCCTTAAAGGTAAAAATGTGCCCCCTTTTGAGTTTTTTTGTGCTCTGGCAGCTTTTCATTAATTATTGTCTTGTATTTTGTCAGTAATTGTTTCTGTCTTTTGTCCTTGATTTTTCTTTCTAAGCTGAGCTATTACACTCTATACCTTCAGGCTAAAAGTTTGATGGTCTGGTGCATAAGCACAAGTGTCTCAGCGGTTGATGCAAAATAAACTCACACTGTTGAAG
Source organism: Orestias chungarensis (assembly GCA_032876305.1). Lineage (NCBI taxonomy): Eukaryota > Metazoa > Chordata > Actinopteri > Cyprinodontiformes > Cyprinodontidae > Orestias > Orestias chungarensis. Next base: position 4,667,377 of record JAVLVB010000318.1, on the reverse strand, counting down.
TGTTGTTTGCCTCCTAATGAAGATGGATCAGTGCTATTCATTTACACACAAGTATACACAGCCCATCACTTGCATTGTGCTGCTGCTCATTGCTGAAACATTTATGATGAGTATTGGAGATGAGTCCTTTTCATCTAAAGACTATGGTCACTGAAGAAAAACAAGGAGAAGAAAAAGGAATGGGATAAAAATCAAGAAGAAGAAAAAAACAGTCAGAGAATTTAGAAGGAGATCACAAATGGCTGGGAAAGGAATGAAAAGGGCAGGACATTTGTCACCCGCCTCTACAGGACCAGAGGAAGAAAGAACAATATCATTTATCTCTTGACATTTCAATATTGTATTAACCTTTCTAGTGGAATTCGGTGGGCTCATTAGTCTTTTTGAAGTGGAAAGAAAAATAATAATCGATAGAACAAGCTCTGGACACTGTCTAGAAATGCTTTGCTGTCAAATAACATACACCGTCAAGCCACTCACATAATGTAGTCTGCCTCTCCCAATCATCAGCATTATTTACTTTTAAATTATTTGGTTAAAATGCAGACACATCAAATGGAGAAATTAATGGAGGCAAAAAGGGTGTGCTCTGGAATAGGTCACAGTCATAAAAGAGAAAAATGACCAGGCTGTAAAACAACAACTTAAGACGGATACAGGAGCACACACGCTATTTCATGTGTAGAGGATAAAAAAAAAAAAAAAAACAAGGCCACACAAAGCGTGATGAACCGATGTCTCAGCTCCACTACTCAGCCTGTCAACAGTAGACAGAATAGAGTAGAAAATAGTAAAACGAAGCCTGAACCCAGAGGTGCCCAAACTTAAACGACGTCTTTTCTTCCATACCTGTTCCTCCTACGTTGTTCGTTCACCCGTGTCTTTACCTTCCATCTATCAATGCCTTAAAAATACCTGTCATTCAAATCAGCAACATGTGCTCAGTTATTTTACTAAAAAAACATCAGAACTTATTCCCATTATGCTTCCTCACCAAAAAATAAAACACAGGCACACCTTTTTTTCTACAATTACATTGAAGTCCCATGGTGGGTCATGTCAATGTTTTGTTTCATGTTAAAATTTAGCTTTTCACTGTTTTGGTTGATTCTTGTGGGTTTAGGAATGCTTTCACTTTTGTACAAATTTGGTAATACTGGTATATATTTCTTTCAAGGGCTGTTTTCCTTTATTTCCTGTGAGAGTGTGGTCATATGTGGATGTGACATTTATTAATTGAAATTATGTGAGAGATGTGAAACCTATTTTACACCAATGCTTTGCACAGAAGTATATATTTTTTAAACCCCCTTGAAATGTATGAAAAAAGTGGAGCTCACAATATCAAATATGACTAGACGAGTTGTAGTCACAATGACCACTAAAAGTTCCAAAACAAAGCCAGGATTTATCACAGAGCACAACTTACATTCACACACTGCTCTACAGGTTTCAAAGAAACTTAGTGCTTTGGACCAAGACTTTCAGTATGTGTTGAAGAAGTTAGAATTAAAAACCACAACCTGTTATTGCTAAAGTGTGAGCCACAGGTATCTCACATTAAAAAGGCCTGGGATAACACTGACTGAAGACAATTCCCACGATACCAAGGAACATCAACTCCTGGTCAGACAATATTTTTTCATTGACCTTTGACAAAACGGTTGTAAGTGGGACAAAGCAAGCCACAAACATTTATGTAAATGAAATGTATTTCTCTTCACTCACATTTACTTTAAATAGGAGAATTGTGATTCAACAAGAAGGGCCTTTTGCATCTACTTTGTGTTCTATAAGAAGTAAGTAATAAAAAATTATAATACATGTAATATTTAGAATGTTTTCCCATGTGTTTTAAGCTGGCTACTGATGATCATATCTCATCTAAGCAACCAGCTAATATGAATTTCTTATGCTAGTATTAGATGTAATTTTCTACGCAACAAGGTAGTCAGGACCAAAATATGTCCAAATCAAGGAGCTGCATCTTTCAAACGATACGTCCAACGCAGTCGTTTTAGGCTGGATCTTTTTGCAGATATAAAGAAGTGAATAGCTGTAAAATTGAATGAGCTTGCTTTCATTTTTATTCCCTCTGCTACCTTGGAGCATGTTCTGTCACCTACCAACCATTAAACCAAGGTTTGTAAAACTGGAGCTCAAAATACCGCTCCAAGGTCTTGGCATTAAGTCTTAAGTTCTTAGCATAAATAAAAAAATATATCACAGTAGCCATACAATGTAATTTTGATTTATCAGTGGTGGGGAAAACTGTTGCTTTTGTGTTTTGCTACTGTAAAACTGGGCTGTTTTCCCCAAAATGTGATACCATTCTGTGGTTCCAGCATTATGAGTAGAATAAATTAAAAATATTATAGTTGACCAGTAAGTTTTTACTGAATATAGTATGTACCTTTTAAAGAAACAGGGTTGTAGTTATTTACTTTTTTAAACAATTTTGTTGAATTGTTTGAATATATATTTTTCTGCTTGTTTTGTGACCAATGGATAATTACATTTATCCAACTAATCTCTTGGTTTACCACACAACACATGATTATCAGAAGCACTCTGCTAGGAAGGCTGTGATTTATGGGCATTAATAAACCTGATATGTGATCATCTTACAGATGCAAAGCAGACCTGGCAGGTAAAAAAGGCTGAGGCAGATAAGATTTGGAGAGATGGAATGAGGAAGCTGTACTCGCTGGGTTAATTGTAAAACCCCACAGGCACTAAATAAGGATGGTTAGAATGACTGGCTAAGTGACAAATGGATGTACAAATCATCTAAATTACTTGAATAAAAAAAAAAAACTGGCTGCTTTCCATGTTTCCTCATCAGGTTGTCTGGCAGTCTCTTCACTGACGCTTATCTTTTACACAGGCCCTGTTTTACAGAATGAAACAAGCTGAAGTGTTTGAAACTGATTAAAACCAACTTTTTTGGGATTACATGAAACCATGATGAGCTGGCTGCTGATCCTGAGAGAGTTTTGACTGATTGTCTGAAGAGGTGGCGTTTGACCTGCAGCTGTAGAGTATATAGCAGTGGAGAGGTGCCGGTAAGCTGTCTAAACACCACGCACCTGTGATGACGGCTTCCTCGCCGGCATTCCCACAGAGGTTTGCAACTCTAAGATGAGTTGTCAGACAGTGCACAGCTGTTCACTTAATTACCTCCGAGCATGGGAAGGAGGTTAATGAAGCAGTTTGGCGATCAGAAACAAGAGACAGCCTGAATGTGCACAAAAGAAATTAGTTTTCAGCTGCTGGGACTGAGTTGAAAGCAACAGTAGTTTCAATTATTGACTGCAAAAAAATGGTGAAACACTGCAGGAATAAAGAGAGAGGAAGCTGAAAGAGGAAAAAAGAGGTTGTAATATGCGATTTGCATATTGCTATGCTAAATAATTGGGGCTTATCTTCAATTTGGCAATTTTGTCAATCTTTTGTCGTGGAATATAACATTTCTTAGTGGAAATAGCTAATTCATTCAAACAAAAGCAAAAAACCATATAAATGCTTCCAAAAAAAAATGTTTTTAGCCCAAAGTTGTGTTTTTTTTTCATCATTATCAAACCCGACAGCAGACTCTGATTTGTCTTCTCGGTACGAATAAATTTCATAGAGAACATTATCTGTAACATTGTTGTAATGCTGTTATTTTAGAAGCAGCAAATTATTTATTGTTGTTTTCTTTGTTTTAAAAGTTATGTACTAGCTTCCATTTTTATATAAATATTGTGAATCTTTGGTATTTTAGTAATAGTTAAAGTTATCCTGCAATGAAAATTTCATACAGGCCCAATCCAACAAGGGTAAAAGCAAAGACATGAGATTCTAACTGCATGGGCATAACTTGATCCGATGTATTTTATTTAAAACCGAACAGAATAAATAGAAAAACAAGGATAGAAACAAAAAAATAATAATTTATTGATTGTAGAACAACAACTGCTGTGTCATTTTTGTTTTAAATCATACACTTAAAATACAAAATACACTTATAAAGCAAATAACTACTTATTGTAAAACTAATTTTAAGCATACATGCTTTTTGCAGAGGATACTATGCAATTTTTGCAATTCTTCTCTGCAGCATAACCACGGGAGTTTAATAAGCTGATATCAGATGGTTAATTTGATACTGTATCTGCTTAGGCAGAGTCTACAGTAAGCTGCTTAACAGACGTACTACTCACACCTTGATAACTGTGGTTTTAAACAATAGTTTTTCTTTAAAAGATAAATCGGTTGTGGTCTTGACGATGACAATTAAACGTCTGTGTGTGTGTGTGAAAGTAAAAAGTATCTTGAAAACAATGCATGATTGGTGTATCGTAACTGCATTTAAATGTGCCTTGTACTTAAATACACATTACATCCCTATGCATTTTTTTAAAGTCATAGGTAGAGTAACAATGATGACCAGACCAGACAGTCTGACCTCATTGTGAATATTCATACTATTATATGGTGAATAACCCTGGCTGACCGTATATCCGCCTAGTATCTTTAATCACCTGCATCACATTGAGGGCCCAGGACACACCTTCACTCATTAAAATGATGGATTGAGGGAAAATGGACCGATCCCCCTCTATTCCAAATTTGTTCTTGTTTGGAAAGGTGCTTATTAGAGAGTACCTGAGGGAATGAAGGGGGATGGGATCACGGAAAGCTGCACAAGAGATGCAGGAATAAGTAGAAAGGAAGGGGGTGGGTTTTAGGAAGCGGCATTTGGAGTTATTAGAAAATGAAAGGTTTGACCATAATTTGTGACACAGTGTAGAACTTTATGCTTTGTCCACCCACCTAATTTTACAGTTACTGTATTTTTAAATACAGTAAAAAAAAAAAAAACCTGGGTTCTAATGGATTTGCTGTCATCTAATGTGAAACTTGTAATAACTGAGGTAATGGTTTTTCTTTCTTGGCAAAGAGACTATTGTCATAGTCTATTTGCCTGACCTGTATGTTTAGTTCAGTGAACATATTTATGTATATTTACAGTCTTATAATTCTGAGAGATGTTTGAACCTTGGTGTACTATTTTTATATGTGGAAGTGGGTAATCCCAATTTACATTATTATCTGTCAGACATATAAGACTCATAAAAAGGTGTCTGTCATGGTCTGTGTTGTTTTGGTCGCTGGTTAGTTTGCTGGGGTTTACTTTGTTATGAGGTTATTGTCTTCTTTATGTTATTTCCTTTTCTGGTGAGTCTACTTAGATGTTTTATGGATAATCTTCCTTTTGTGTGTTCCCCTGCTCTCTCTCTGCTCCTCGGCTTATTTTCCCCCTTTAACCATGCACACCTGTTTTCACTCTGTTATCTAATTAGTCTCTGGTTCCACCTTTCACCCTCCTAGCATTTAAGCCCGGCTTTTCTCTCCACTCACCGCTCAATCATAAACGTTAGGTTCCTTCCTGCGCTATGTCCTTGTTGTCGTCGTCCTCGTTACCTCCAGTGTTCCTTCTGATTTCCTTGTTGTCTCCAGTCTGCAGTTCTCTGTTCTGCTGCTCATCTCATGTCACGCCAGCATTCCATCTCTGTGTTCCTTAGCTGCTCTGGGTTCCTGTATTAATCATCCCAAACCTGCAATAAAATCCTCATCTCATTCTATGCCGTCTCCATCTTCTGCATCTGGGTCCATATCAACACAGCGTTCCATGACAGTTTCTTTTTGATAAGGATACACCTACATAAAAGCCTGGGCTCTACATTAGCATTGAGAGATATTTAATAATTCAATATTTTGTCAGAATTTTTACGAAGTATGCCTGCTTTGGTGTATTTTTTAATGACTACTTTTTATTTTTTGAGTAAATATTATTTAGTTTACAACAACCCCTATAAAGACAGGCACAAATACGACAAATAATGTTGGGATACTAATACGGACTAGCTTTTAGCAGGACTACCAATGACAAGGAAGGAGAGTTATCTGTTCTTTTTTGTATCACTGATATTTGAATTGGTCAGACCACTAGTGCTCTACCTCAAAGGATCACAAAGGCAATACATTGCTTTTGACAGAACAATCAGTATGCAGGTTAGATGTAATAAACTGACATTTATTTTAGCCACCTGTTAGCATACGGCTGTCTGAAGAAGTATCACCCTTTGATTTTGGTCAGTATTTTGTTTTGTCAAATCAGAAGATTTTCTCCACCCACTGCAGTTCTGCACTGGCCTGCATACGTACCCTCATTGAAGCCTCCTTGAACTTATTTGGCAAGAATGTAGATCTGTCAACCTAAATGTATTTCCTTTCACTGTTGCTTTTTAACCTCCATCCAGTTCTCCAAATGCCTTTACTAAGTGATGTGACATGCTGATATTGTGAGTGAAGGGGAGCACTAATGAAAATGGCATTAGGCGATGCATTTGAATGACTACAATGAGAAAGAGAAATAGCTATTTAGTCACTGTGACAGGATTATTGATGGTTGTCACCTTGACAATGTTCCTGAAGTACATTGTAACAATTTTATGGCGGCCACCATGTTTTACTGCTCAGATTTTTAAAACAAAGTAGAAATTGTAAAAAAAAAAATTGTTATAGGTGTGTTGCTTCAAAGCAGCATCGTGCACAGTCACAAAACTTGGAAGGGTTCATGTAATTAAAATAAGTGTTGCTCCAACTATTTTATTGTCACTATCGGGGGTTTACATTTGCAGCCAACAAATATCAGAAAGCCATTAAAGTTCAGTTGTTTTCTTCTTTTCATTCTTCTTGCATGACTATGTTTTGTAATATCTAAATGCCTATCAGTCGAGAATAAAATGTGATCTGACTATTGTTTGTCCTGTGCTTTGTTCTGATTGCTGTAGACCGTTACAGACAGGAGACCATGGAGATGTTGCTATAGTCCTCGATGAGGTTAACATGTCATATTGTAGCTCATAAATTCAGATTCCCTTTTATTCATATAATTTACAACACATGTCGTCACAAGGCAGTTTAAAAGAAATCATTTAATAGATGTATTCATTATACCATTGTTGAATTTTATTTCCATTAAGTAATTGCTAAGATAGGAAAGGATTGGGGGAGATTTATGGATTGGCTGTAAATGAAGATCAGCATAGCAACTTGAGGAACGTCCATGCTAGCAGTCTAACAGAGAGAGGAAGTGGAGTTGCTCAACTTTCCAGAAGAATTGGAGGGTCTGAAGTGTTGATGTTAAAGGTGGGCGACAAAGTTGTGTGCAGCATTTTTTATTAGTCCGGGAGATTGATTTAGAGATTAGATTGTGTGTGACAGGCTTGTATGGTGGACTTTGTGACTTGCCTACCAATTAGACAAACTCAACCAAATCCACTCTTCGTGTCATCCTTCTGTGGCATCTACTGAGCAAAACAGCTGATTGGAAATTTAGTGTAATTCAGACTGTTTTTCTGAAGACAAATTAACAAAGGGCAAAAAGGTTTAGTTTGAGGTTTTTATTTATCTTTTGTGTTTTACTTTACGAAACAAATGTTGTCAAATGTCCTATGAATAAACAAAAGCACCCTTACTTCTTGAAACAGGGTTCGATCAGCCCCTTTCGTATGAAGAGACTCTTCTTGTCCAATTAAAGCCTCTCCAGATTCCCAAAGTGACATGTTTTCCATGTTTGACATTCATTTAAGTGCATTCGTAGGCAACACAACCATTTCGATTAATGTGCAATAGCTGAACTTATGGTCATTATGAAAAGGATATTTACATTGCAGCTATGACTCACATTAACTATCTTTATCACTGGAGCTAGCATCAGAACTGGAGAGGGAGACAATCTTAATGTGGGGAGTCTTGTTTCAAGCACAGCCTTCGTAAACAGCAAACTTTACCAACATCGTCATCAGGATTAACTAGACCCTTTCTGTCTTACTTGTTGTTTTTCACCAAATAAGACGAAACAGGTTAATAGATAGAATGGTTTAAAATAAAGTTTAGTGATTGTGCTTTTAAAACCAAAGTAAATCAAATAAACATTGATGACAACACAGAACATAACAGTGCATTACAAAAAGACAGACATAAAAATCCCAGAGTGGCCTTTTTTTTGTGGGGGGGTGACTAAATAATATATCAATTTACAACATGAGTGGAAATGATAAAATTATTTTGTACCAGCATAATAAAATTAGATCTTCATAGAAAAAAAACAAAAAAAACAAGGAAGACCCTTTCAGGTACCACAATGGGAAAAACAAGACATTACATAGACATATATTTACAGACAGTTTACCCCTTTCTGTTTGCAGCTGTTTTGTTACCGTAACATCTCTTTGTACGGGTTTTTTCAAAGTTCTTGTCAAGGCAAGTTGATTCATGTCGACGTCTAGAGCAGGATTTTACTCCATATTGCATTGGAATTCAACATAAATATACCACTATGTACCTTTTTTGTTAACCCATCAGACTTTGAACTTCACACTTTCCTATTAAACAAAAAAACAAAAACAAACAAAAAAATTGGCAAAGATATGATAAGTTAGGGGAAAAATAACATTGGTCTATTTTTTCCGATGTAAAGAAACATAAGAGATGTATACAGTATAGTGGCAGCCAACATGATGGTGAAATACTGAGATATTTAAAATTGTAAGAGAAAAAAATGCTGCTCCATTCCTCTGGGAAAAGTCTGAACATTTCCTCCTTTTCATCCTGTTTTCTTCAGCTTTCTAGCATCTGGGAGGGAAAAGAAGATACTCGTCAATATTTCTTGCCAATCCATAACTTAATACAGTTACATTGTTTTATTCCAATGCTAATTTCTATTTAAACAAAGCAAAGTACAGACTGTGGTGCTTATGGCTCACTTTCAATGTACGTGTTTGTATATCGTCATAGCAATCCATCTTTTGTAAACAATCCATAAAGTGACCCGTGTGAAAAAGGGCACGTCACAAAATACCATACAGACAGTAAATACGGTTGCCACAGATGTTAGCATGTGTGTATACTTAAAATGTTGCTTTTGCTCCACCAAAAGTATCTGCTGTACTGTTGAAATGTTGGATGGAATTAAACATGCCTGTTAGATTTCTGCCAATATATGAAGGTTACCAGGGTCAATTTAGAAAAATATGCTTCTAATACGTAATGGAAAACACTTCATAGAAAAAAAAAAGCCTGTAGGCAAAGAAACTATGTTGCTTTTTAAACTTTAAACTGTCCTACACTAATATTTCAAACATTGCTTGGATCAGTAAGGCATTACTCTTAAGTGTTTGGTTTTGTGATGAAGGAGGGTGTCCAAATATGCATGCGATCTCAACTGCATCCATATTAACTCCCCAAGTCAGCAGTTTTCAGCATAATATAACTGCACTTTCATCTTCACACTGCCTACACTGCGGTCGTTTACCAATATCTGAAAGTCCAGTCAAACCCAGCTTTTATTGCAGACAAACTGTAAGATTTTTTTTTTTGTGTTTTGTCATTACATTTAGTTTATTTACCAGTTATGCTTGGTTAAAAACTAAATTAGTAAAGAAAAATGTGTCATTAATATGCAGATCTGAGATGACTTTAATAACATATCTAACCAAAATATATCTTTACATGCCTAAAAACAGACATGGATGGTTGGTGGGATAGTAATTCTCATATTATGCACTGTTCCCATCCCGATTCACTGCTTAATTAATTCAAACTATTTTAGATAAATGTGTCTCTGCTCTAACAACCCTGATTCGAAATATCAGGTCATTAGGAGAACCCTACAGGACTTGATCGGAGACGGTGATTTAACCATTTGATTCAAGTATCTGGGACCAGAGACGTATCTGAATGTTGTAAGAAACCGGACTTCATGGCCTTGATTTGAAAAACCCTGCTCTCAGGAAAATACTATGTGATGTTTATTGCAATATTGTTTAATTAGATCTTTCTACGATCACTAAAGTGTGATCAGAGTTTAAAATCAAATGTGAAGCAGCAGTAGAGAATCTAAACAATAGCTGCATCAATCCCATTGGTGTGTACATGTTGTGGTAGTATTCTTTTTTCTTGTGAAATTAAAGAAAAATGGTTTACCCATCCAACAATTCTTTGAAACCTGAAGGAAATGGTGTTTACCAAAACTACTAGGTTGAGATTTATCTTTTGCAGATGGACCACGTTGTCTTAAAACTTAATCTGTCTGAAGTTATTGGATTTTGCCCATCAAGTGGCAAAATAAAACTTCCTTTTGGCATTCGAGATTAATTTCCAATCTGTTTTTCCTCTATAAATTAAGGAAGATTGTCAGATAAAGATTTTTTTTTTTTACACACCACTGCTATCATAAGTATGAGTTGAGCCTAAAGTAATACAATTTGTGACATAAAGATGACTGGAGTCTATATTACAGCTATTTCTCTTCAGTTAAATTTAATAAAAGTTGTCAGCTTGTACCTCTAGTTCCTCCTCTCCTTGATGGAAGGCTACTGAGTTGTTGACAACCATGTCCCCAGGGTTCCTGCGGGCCCTCTCGCCTCTCCGCCGACCCCCTGAGCCCCTGGAGGACATGGAGCTTGAAGAGCTTGGATCTCTTGGGCTGTTGACTGTTGGGAACTGTGGTCGGCTGTATGGCAGAATGTCCTCTGAACCTACAGAGAGAGCACAATTGAATGAGTATAAAACAGAAATTAAACTAATAAGAGAATCCGTCACTTAGAAGGTTCGGTGTTACCTGTGTTCTGGCGTGCCTTGTTGGTGGTGCTGCTCTCAGGTTTACTCCCTTTTCCTCCATGAGCAGCCTTTTGTCTGTCGTTAGCGTCTTTACGTTCAGATAAGCTGGTTCTGGGGTCCGAGCCTTCCTGAGGCCGATAGCCCCCTCCTCGCTTGTCTCGACCTTCGCCTGCTTTGGGTGAAACTACTCCCCGACCCTCCATAGCTGCCTTGGAGGGATGGGTTGGAGACTTGAGCACCGCTGGAGGAGGAATGGGTGGAGGAGGGAGATCTGGTGGGTAAACACAGGAAGTGAAAACACATTAACTAAAAAAAAGAAAAAAAACACTCTATATATATATATATATATATATATATATATATATATATATATATATAAATGTACAAGTCAGTGTACACTGTGTGCATATCTGTCGCTAAGTTCTCTCACACCTGCCGACTAATGCACAAACAGCTGTCGTGTGTGTACACATGTTGACCAAAACGTCTTCAGAGCAGGAAACAAACAGACCAGATGACATTCCAGGTTGGTCATATCAGGGCAAAGTTATGAGATCTGAGCAAGAGGCAGGAGAGGAGGAAGAAAGTGGGAGCGTCTAATGGTCAGTAGCTTCCTCGACTTCCCGTGTCAATGAATCAGTGCTACCTGTCCTTGAGCCATTTTTCATTCAAGAGCAGCCAAGCCCGTCCTCTCACATGTCACACTGTCAAGGCAGTAACGTCCAAGAAAAAAAGCCTCATCAGTCTTGAATTAATGGCTTTTGTGTTCTCATCACCTTTCTGTTACAGTTGACAGAAAGATTTCAAACCCACACAGCTAAACAGTACTTTTTTAGGTGAACTAGCTTGATGTCCCAAATCAAGCAAAAACAAGATGTGATGTTTGATTTGATCCCAGACAAAGAAAACTGTCTGGGAGCTATAGCTTGCTACAAGGTTGCAGCGGCTTGCCTGTTAGATTTATGAGAGAATATCAGGGAGGACGGTTCTCCGGTCTAAAAAGTGTCTGTCTGAGCTCGCCAAGGTGGATGAATCCACAAGACTGGTAGTTAATTAAGCAGGTGAGGCTGAGACTGATCAGAAGAGACGGTAGAGGGTTACGCTCTGAGAGCAGGCAGAGAAAAGCATAAAAGTCAAACACGCTAAGAACCATGCCTACTGTGCAAGCATGAATAAAGTGGCCAGGTCAGACACCGAGAGGCAGTAAAAGTTTTCATCCAAAGTAGCATGTATTTTTATTAGAGTTGCAACATTTTAGGTGCAAATGATTTTAATTGCACTAAAAAGTAACCCCATAATTAAAATTTCATATAAGCTTAATAGTAAGGAGGTTTTAAGACAAACATGTTATACTGGACAAAATCATCAGGATAACTTTGGATTTTTAATGTCCAAGACCACACCTAATTTTTGTTGAATGCTTCATTCCCGTATAGTAAAATGACTCAAAACAACTTGGCTATGCCATTTGTGGCTTTTCTTACACATAAGCCATAATTAGCAGAATTTGATATATGCGTGAAAATATCACATTAGGTTTAATGAGTGTTTCAGAGATTCAATTTTTGAATCAATACGACTCTTTGTTTTAAATGCCAATAACCACCTTTCTTCACCTATCACCTACGCAGCAGTATTCCAGTTCAGAGAAAAACTGTATAGTGGGTGAGTGGTTGGGGGGGCAGAGGAGGCGATAACCTCCAAATGAAAAACAATCCATTCAGATCAAAAGCAATCAGCGAAAGGACTGATACACAGAACTGCAGAGCTGTTAGTATTCTCCTCTCCCTGCTAAAACAAAGACGGAGAGAAGCATGTGGAAAGAGGAGTGGGATGGAGAGATCACAATGAAGGGAGGGGCAGGAGGTGGAGGGTTTGCTGGGGGGCTGGATATTTTGCAGTGATATAGCTGGTCTGGTTCCCAGTGAGTTGGATATTAAATCTCCCTGTCAAGTGCTTCCAACACTCAAGGACACCTGACACTAGGAGGAGAGCCAGCTCTGAGACTACACACGCTGTACACATGCATGGAAGTGTGAATGAACACCAGCATACAGAAAGATTTTTAAAAAATTACCCTTCCATCTGATTAAAGCCGAAATAACTAAGTACCTCCTCATCAATAGTGTGTGTTTAGAAATGACACCATTAAGAAGTCTGACGCTGTTTCAGTAAACAAGGTTAAATCTATTACTCTTGGGTATTGCAGTTCTTGTATGTAGCATGTTAAAGTTAAGGGTGGCTCTTTGGATCACCCGGATCCATTTCCTTAGAGGCCAGAGTTTAAGAACCATCCTGGTGTTACCACTGCCAAGCTGGAAAGATGTCCCACAAGACAGCCCGGCCTTCCCACCATGGCTCTGGCCTGCAGCCCAAACCTCGCATGCGCTGCTAAAGCAGTGCCACAGATTAGGAGGATTGCCATGTATCCATGTGCATAAACACAGATGACAAGGTGATTAACATTTTGGCTCCTAACACATACCTATGCTCATTTACAGACACCATTCCTGCTTTTTTCCTCTTCCATAAATTATCTTTTGGGAAATCAAGGGCCACTGACACAAACTGACCATCTACTTTCTTCAAACTACAGTTTAGCTGCTGTTTGTATATCCGTCATCACTTTGTTGTCTAGGTAACTAAAAGGCAAAGCTGATGAAAATATTTCACCTGCTCACTGATGTTGTATTAGCTTAAACTCTAACCTGACCTATGACCCCATACTCATTTGACATAATGATGACACTGATTGTGTTGCAGCTACAAAAAGTTTAGCAAAACTCCACTTAAACTTTGTTGCTTGTGACTAGTGTTTTTTGTTGTTGTTGTGTGTGTGTGTGTGTGTGTTTAATGCCAACCTCGTGTTGAAGCTTCATACCTATGTATTTGTCATTGCTCCACAACACTGATGATATGGTATAGGAGCTTGCTGCATTGACAATTTTACAACTTGAATACAAATTTAAACAAACACTAAAACAAAACAGCATTTTTATCTAGGGTAAATTAACTCTACCTTCATTGAAAGCCTCGCGCCGCTGGCTACCTAGATTGCCTGCCGGATGCTGTTTTTGCTTTTTCGGAGGTCTTCTGTGAATAGCTGCCATACTCATATTACTATCTGTGGAGACTGGGCTGCCAGGTCGAAGGCCTGACTGGTTTATTTGGTATTTTCGTGCTGAAAAAAATAGTTAAACAAAAGAAGACAGTTTAGGAAAATGTTAATTTTCTTAGAATAATGCTTCAGTCGATGTAGCCGAGTTTACCTGAAGCTCCTCCCGCTTCCTGGCCTTGTGGATTGGGGTACTTTGCCACCCTGAGTCCTGAATACTCTGCAGCTGCGGCAACCGCTTGAGCAAAGTCCGTGTCTGTAAAGAAGGAGCCGTCCGATGAACTGACTGCGCTCGACCTCCCCGAGGAGACATTATCCTCCTCAGAGGCAGATCCCCATCCGTTGATCATGGAGCCCGTCACAGAGCTCTCCAAGTCGCCCATGCTGGACGCGGGTGTCTGTTCGAGGCCTCGTAGTAGCAACCTTCGCGCATGCATCTGGGGGTGGTGAGGATGCGAATGGGGGTGGGTGTGGTGGTAGTGCATCTTGGCGACTTCTGCGTCCGTTTCATCGCCCTCCTCCTCTTCCTCTTCCAGTATGTCCTCCTCATCCATACAGTCAGAGTCCAAAGCCAGGGGACTGCTAATGTAGCCATATGTGTGTGAGGGGGAGTGAGGCCGTGGAGGTGGTGAAGGGCTCACACCATGGCGTCTTCAGTAAATAATAAAAAATAAAATAAAATCAGGATCTAATATACTTTGATCATTTCACAATCTTTAGGCATGAGGTAAATTTCTTCATATTGCAAGTGAAATTGTGTGTGCTTCAAACACTATTTTATTAGAAATTAAATGTATCTGCAAAGTTAAGAACACTAAAGTAGAGGAAAGAAGATATGGATTTAACAATAGGTATTGATGTTAACCTTATTGCTATTATTACATGCTAAAAATTTGATTTTAAATAAGACTACAACTGTATCTAAGTGCAGTAATGAATTCATTTATTCAAATTTTGCGATGCCATTTCTCCTTTTTCTATTAAAAAATATTAAGGATCACACAAACTTTCAAATGCTTCGTTGCTTAAGTGTGCTAAACAAAAAAAAAATGAATTGACTTAATCGCTCATAAAATGCTATCCACAATTCAAAATGAACATTTTGTAGAAGTTTTGTTTTACCCTTGTAAAATATTGTTTCATACACAATTTGATATCTCACAACAGAAGGCAGGAAGAATAAGAAAAACATACTTATAGCTCTTTTTTTATTATAAAAATTAAAGAGAAATCTCTGTAGCCGAAAATTGGATTACAAGATCTGAACTATGCAAATCTAGAGACCAGAAATCCTCTATTTAAACCAGATTTGTTTGATTTCCTGTCTACATTATTAATTTTCTTCATCCATAACAGAAATGTTGCTGCTTACAACTTCAATGCAGTACATCAATAACATTTATTTGATATATAATAAATCAAATTCCTTTTATTTATTATTCTAAGCACTTTTTTCACTTTGGAAATGAATTGTAACAAATGACTCCCCAGAAGGTGAGAAATCAGCCCAAAAATGTGCTTTATGTGAAAAATGGCTGACAGTGCAATGCAATATAACAAATCTGGAGTTAATGGACGAAATCATGACAAACAGCTATGCATTTTAAATATACTGGCTGGATCTTAAAGATATTTTTTTCTGAACAGCAGGGCATTGTCTTGATTGTTCTTTTTAGAAACTTATCGCACCATAGACTGCTTAATGTTTTGCAGGCATACCTTCTTTCATGGCTGTCTGGTGCCTCCTGCAGCATTGGTTGCATTTCCTCCTGTGGGGAGGGGGTAAGAGTGGCAGTGGACTGGTGGCTGTAGGAAACAGCAGCAGGGGAGGAGGCGGCTCCGCGTACGGGAGGAGTCGGACCCCTCTCCATCTCCTCTTCCTCCTCCAGCTCATCAGGCTGCAGGTACATGTGAGATGGGGGCATGGGGCGCTGCATGTCAGGATCACAGCTTCCAGAAGGCAAAAACAAGTCTTGTTAGCTGCATATCAGTCAATGAAAACATACTTTTTTCGATACACAGCAGCTAAAAAAAGAAACATTAAATATTAATGGTGCGTTTCTCTCGAGACTTGACAGAAGCTCAGCAATAATGGAGAAAATCCCCTGGGAAAAATATTCGGGATGAATGCAAAAATAAATAAATAAAAAAAATAAAATAAAAAATGCTAAAATAGATCATAAATAAACAGAAAAATTATCTAGTGCCTAGAATCAGGTACATTTATGTTTGACTGGCTGTTTTCAGTGTGTAGCTGGACAAAAAATGTGTGATGCATGTTTCTTTTAGGTAAATAAATTCAATATAAAAGCAACGCATGAACTCACAAATAAGAGAAACTTTCACGGATTAACAACATTTTAGGGCTTAAAACCCCACTGATGTTTTAGGACTGTGGAAAAACTGAATAAATAACAGGAAATCATGGTGGTAAATTAGCTGTTGAAGCGGTTAGCCTTAAGAGGTAGGTGTTGATGAGTACTAGTAGGTTTTTATTTTGCTCCTCCTTCGTTTATAGTTGTGCTTTTTTTTTAGTTTAACCAATAAAACACAAAAGTAAAACAGAGATATAACAAGCAACATACATATAAGAAGCTGCTTTTTTGTTTTTCTAAAAACAAAACAAAATAAAATGACTAAATGAATCCTTTGTTACCTTTCCTTCAACGTGAGCGAGTATTCTTCTGCGTTCCGCATTGGGGCTGGGTTAGCAGGAAGAGGCGGAAGAAGGTCAGCCCAATTCATTGTGCTTTGTTTGGGTATTTTGGGGGTGCGCATTCCCTTCTTATGACCCTGACTCCCTTTTCGGGAAAGAAACGACATCCAGTCAGTGACAACAAACCTTCAGATGCCCTACCCATAAACATTTAAGGTTAGAAAACACATTAAATATGGATAAAAAGGTAAGAGAATTTAATAAATTGACAATATATAAAATGAAAAATAACAAGGCTGACAGAGATAAATTATTTCAATTTATCAAATTTCACAAAGTAAGGATAAATAAAATGCTGGCTATACAGTGGAAGCCACCTGTTTCCACGGGGGTTTAGCAGTTATGACAAGAGAGGTGTGAATGAAACTGCAAAAACTGCTCCAATTAAATGCAAGCTATTAAAATTGTGAACCAATGAGCTGTGATGTGCAAGGAGCACTAAGGGCCTCTTCTTAATGATTTAAACTTCTAACATAATATCAGAATGGATACATGGCATTAAGGTGGCAGTGTTGCATGCCGCCTGCACTGTGTAATCATTTGTCCTTGTCCACAGACAGAGATTGAGAAGTTGATGCAATTAGGCTGGCCCACAATAGAAAGCAAAGCCATTCAACAGAATGAATGCAAAAATAAGCAAGGACAAATAAGCCAGTAGTAAATATGAATACAAAACTAGATTCAGAAAATGGCCCTTCTGTGTGCTTCACTTTTCTTCAAAGTTCCGCTGTACTTTCTTCTTAAAAGTCACAGCCTTGTTAATCACATTAAACCAAACCAAAACTGTTGAAACAAAAACATTTTATTACACACAGGTAAAATAGAACACAATGGAATAACTCCTGAAATAGAGGCTTGCCACGTAATCAGACATAACTTAGAACTGTGAAATGGTGGAGAAAGGCGATTGAGAAAATACCAAGACTAGGTTAGTAAACATATTTGATCTTTAGAAACTCATCCCAGAGCCCATCCTCTCCTACAAGCACCCAGGTTCTTACCAGAGGTGCTGCTGCTGCCTCGGTCAGAGCTGTTGTATGAGCCCCCGGTGTGGGTGTCAAGGGTGTGGTTGTAGGGGATGGTGGCGGGCATTGGACTGTCGCCTCCTCTGTAACGATCTGCTGGTCGGCAAGAATGCAATTTACTGTTATTTCAGTATAATTTTTTAGATCCAAGAAAAAAAAAGGAATTTGTTTTTTTGGATGAGCTACCGTAGAATGAAATTAATATGCATTGAACATTCTACAAAAAGCTCCACATAACAAGAGGCATGCAGCTAATTTTTAAAACATGACCACATGCAACAAAACACCACAGGGATCACTCTTTCAGAGAGCTACAAGAACCTTGATTATGGTTTAAGTCAAAGGTCTTTGATTTATCCTTTCATAAAAAAAAAAATGAGATCAAGTCTGAACTTTTGCCCTTATCACAAAACCAAAACAGCATACGATAGCAGCGTTGTAAGCATAGCCCCAATTTAGATGAAAAGGATAAGCACAAAAGACGAAAGATGATAGCGCTGTACATGAGTGGCATACAGATAAGGGAGAAAGAAGGAGTGATGATGCCTGTGTTCACTCGAAAGGACTGAGAGAAAGCCAAAGGGTGAATGAGGATGGATCTGGTCAATGGTAGGGCTAAAACAGCCAGAGCTGGAAAGAACAGTAGGGAAAGTCGAGTGGAGGACGACCAGGGCTCGGAGATGACTTCTGCGGCCGCAGCTGCTGGATATCCCGCACACTCACCCTTGTTCAGCTTGTTTTGCTCCAAGATGTTGTACTGAAGCTGGGAGCCCATTTCCTGCTTCTGCTGGACTGAGGGCGGCTTCCAGCAGTGTTTCTCATTTACTTCCCCTCCACCTATGAGTCCACCTCCGCTCCCTCCAGTGCCTCTGTCTGAGTTCATGTTGTTGCCCATAATGGCAGACTGGATGAGCTGAGTGGTGGCGTAAGGCGTCGGCTGGCCCCCTGGACCGACAAAGCGTCCGTCTTTTAGGTTTGGGCTGTTGAACGTCTTCATCTCATTGATCTTGTTGGAAAGGTCTACATCTCCATAGATTCCAGAGTCTGGCACCATGAGGTTGGTCTGCTTGCTATCCATCTGGCTGTTATAATTGGCGATACAGTCGGCTGGGGAACATGAGCAGGGTATTTCAGTCAGTCTTTTCTACATTGCTGAACAGCTTAGCTGCAGTAAGCCAGCTTGGTAATGATTTCACACATTCTGATCAACAGTAAAACTGAGAGACCAGTTGTATTTGAGCACAACCCATTCTCAGGTTAAGTGTTTCAAAGATCACCGTCCACACTACTTCTGTTTAGAATTTCAGTTTTGTTTGCCAAAGACTTCTTAATTTTAAAGGTGCATTTTAAAAGGATGAACAACCATTTGAAAGGTGACATAACTGTAATTTAAATCCAAATACAGATTGTATCCACTGTGATATACTTTAAGCATATAGTAGTCTTTTTTTTTTTTGTAGCGAACTATAATCTAAATATTAATATTGTAAGACCAGATGAACCACATTTTCTTGTTGTTTACAGATTACACAATCAGGTGCAAAACTGCTGATTTGTTGTCCAGCAGACAGTCAACAGCTTTTCTAAGGTTAGGCTAAACAAAGTGACTGATTAATTTAGTGTTATAGTCACAAATATTAATGAAATGATAAATACTTGTTACCTCTCAACACCGCCAAACAAAGTAATATCTACTTTGTTGACCATGAAATTACTAGTTATGGTTCCACCCAATTGTCATGTTAATTGTAAGCAAACTGTTAAAATGTTGCAAAAAAAATAAATAAATAGCTGTGTTTCCAGCTACTGTTTTGAGGCGAATCAATTGGGGTACACGAAGCGTAATTTCAGCGGAGGCCGACGTTTCACATGCTGTAACAAATAGCAAATAGTAGAATTCAGAACCTCTTCTCCAAAATTGGCTTCATCTCCCCACATTAATTATTTTTTAGAAAAGCCAAAAAGAAGGAAAAAAAAGCACCCCCGACGAGCCTAAAAGCTTTTTCACAAAATTTAGGAAATTATTTTGAATTTTGCTGTTCCCACTAACCTTTTCTAATGTCATACATTAAAACATTTATATGAATACACCCACTGTGCTTTGCTGACCACATCCAGAACCTGTGGAGTACTGTTATAGGTAGGTAGAAACACAGCAGAGGCAACAATGCGGACAAGCTAAATGTCTGTATTAAAGCAGTATGGAATACCTAAACACCTTAGTAAAGGCATGAATAACTGCCTTGATGCAAAAGGAGCCACTCGCATGTTTCTAGTAAGTATACTGCCCAGTATACGGAGAAGACTGACATAATGCTGAAAATTATTTATTAAAAGTTTTTTTTATTAGTTTGTTGCTTGTTTTCACTAGTTAAAAGTCTAAATCATCAAGATGTTCAGAATTGAACAAAAATGTATACATCTTTTATTCAGATGTTGCCAGCTGATACCTGAGGTACTGCACCCTTTTAACTTAGCCTCAGTCTCACTAATGACTCAGTATGGGCGTCATCACTGTTCTTTGCCATGTGACGGTGGAAGCGTCTTCACTCATTGAGTAAGACAGAGAAACATGTCTGTATCAAAGACACGGAACGAAGCGCACAGTAAAAGCACAGCTTCACTGACATATCCAATTTTCCCTGGCTCATAAAATATTCAAATCCTCCAGCAGATCTGAGAGCCAGCCTTGCAGTAAATTCTAGCGACGACCATAGGTACGTTTCAGCTGCACAGCGCAGATCAACACTTCAAAGGCTGACATGTGAAAGCGCCCCTATGGCTGAGATAAAGGGACATTAACTCTGATTTCTTTGCTCTGTCACCTAGTCAGTGATCCTCTTAACGTTCCGAGTTTAGTTTTGGCACGCACACAAAGCATGCGTCTGGCAAGCTCCTTAGTGTCATACAGCGGGGTGTCATATGAGCGAGTGAGGGCTTCCTTTTGCCTGTTATTCCCTGTTAAACATCGCACAGTGTTCGACCTCAGAAGGGTGATTAGCACGAAGAAAAACCAAACTTGACTATAAAGTCTGCAAAATGAATTACTAATCCTAGCAGGGATAGGTTGGAAGTCTTGGAAACTATTGAGCGGGTGGATGTATATTGGGTCGAACAGCTGGACAGAAATTATGTGCTGCTATCAAAGCCATAGCCCAGACGAGCATAATTTAGCACATCAAACATTTTATAGCAATCCAAGTTTTCACTGACAGGGTTGTTGGTCATGGCTGAAAACTATTAACATTAAGCCCTGTCATCCAGGCTTAAGTTCTTTGCGTCATTTCTCTATAGGTCAGTGTTTGAAGCAGAGCCTTGTAATGCAATCTCAACAAAATGTGCCTTCCCTTTTTTTTAAACTAGTGTCTGATCTCATTCACATTTTTTTTCTTGCCTATTTTGAACAAGCATTGAGAACAGGCTAAGGTAAGACCAAAACAGACTTCTACAGATACATTTTACACAGCCTTAAACCAACAGACAGATGTGTTTTTTTTTTATTCAATATTTATGCAGAACATGTTGGGGCAAGATTTCTGCTTCAAGGAATCTTCATGTGTTAAACATTTAACTGGAAACAGGAAAAAGTGAAGCTTTAATTGGTCACATTAACTGATATAAATTTTGTAAAATGTTATATTAAAGCGAAAAAAAATTAAAAATAAACTGTGGTTAAGGTAAATGTAATACCATAGGTTGTGCTACTTCCAACATGTTCTGTTCTGAGGGTGTGTTTCACAAAGACAATTCACTGTTTGGTGCATAATTTCTAACCATTTCCAGAGGAACCCATTACAGCATTTTTAAAGGATTATAGAAATAGCAATCTCATAAACTGCTATTAGATCTTTGAGACCGTTTAAGCTGGTAGGAGTCCGCTTTAGTTTTTGGCCTCTCTTAAAGTAGTTGTTAGCTTCAGTTTTTAAAACCATGGACTCTAAATTTATGGCCGGACAAAAGGGAAAAGACCTTTCATCTGAAAGCTAAAAATGGCAATGCTCATTAGGATTTCACAAACTGATTAAACATTCTAGTGAAACTTGAAAGCTGTTTTAGTAAAAACACATAGCTAATACACACACAAACAGCGCCGATAAGCACATTTCCATTATGAAGTACAGTGAACCTCCAGTACCCATAAGGAAATAGCTCAAATCTGGAAATATTAAATAGGCTTACACCTGCCTATTTAAACACTTTACAAACCAAATGAACCATTATACGCATTATTACACACAGCGGAAACACTACAAAAAGCAGCCTATTGGCTGGCATTTGCAAAGACCTAGAAAATGGGATTCAGCCTAATTCTATCTCCCTCTGTCTGCTGATCCAGATGCTGCCCTCTCCCTCCATTATTCCCTCTTTCCCTGCTTCTGGACACCGTCTGTAGACCAGCTCTGACCTCTTCGCCTTCTGTACATTTCTTAAACAACTGAGCACTTAGGGGAAATTACATTACCAGTTATAACAACTGTATGGAAATCAGTGGGGCAATTTGATTATCAACAGAGTAGAGCTATAATCCCTGCTCAGCGTCCTCCTTTTATTTCCTGCCTAAAACAGCTCTAACCTAACCTCAAATAAATCAAATACACAAAGCACACGCTCCCGACTCCCCTGTTTTTATTTCTTATGGAGACCTACATAGGCAGAGATGCACACACCAACTCTCCAGAGAGCTAACCTAGATATCGAATTGTACTTTCCTTTTTCGCCGCACATCCCCTCAGCTCCCACATATCTTATCACCATAACTATTTTGTCAAGTACTGCACCATTGCTTTAGATTGGAGTGTTTATTTTGGTCGCTCCCCGCATACAACAGCCTTGATAGTGACATACCTGGTCGGCTGTATGTTGCCAGGTTGCTGTCGCTGCTGCCGTTGCCCGCAGTGCAGCAGTTCATGCTGCAGTCGTTGTGGTTGGAGCAAGAGTTGGGCCACGTGTCGGCCAGCCAGGGTTGAGTGGCAGAGTCGCCCATGTTTAGCAAACCAGGCCTGTAAAAGAAAAACCAAATGTTTAACAATAGTGACCGACTAAGGCTACGCCGCAGTGAAACTGATCTGAATGAACTGAGGCAAGATTATAGAGGAGTTTATTTGTCTGGCTCGGAAGTGAACACTAAAAAATATCCTACTTTGGTAGTTTTTTGCCTTTTGGCCAAACACACACCGAGGGAACACATTACCGGGGGGGAAAAAAACAAACAAAAAAAAAACAAGCCCAGCTAAATAGATTGTGTGTGCTTGACTTGCCCAGTGCCGACAACACTTTCACTGAGCCCCCGTGAGCATTAGTGATCCGCTTGGATTAGACAGCCAGATA
Source organism: Orestias chungarensis (assembly GCA_032876305.1). Taxonomy (NCBI): domain Eukaryota; kingdom Metazoa; phylum Chordata; class Actinopteri; order Cyprinodontiformes; family Cyprinodontidae; genus Orestias; species Orestias chungarensis. The sequence continues at coordinate 4,644,519 of JAVLVB010000318.1, read as the reverse complement.
AAATTCACTCCCAACGTTGTGAAAAGCACATCCTGAGCAGTCAGTGAACCACAAGTACAACCAGAATAGATTCCATGGTGTCACATAATATCTATTTCATTTGAAAAGTTTTTTTTTTTTTACCTGAACACGAGGCATAAAAAGACTATCCCTCACAGGATTTTTTGTCGCTGTTTATTCAGGTCTTATCAACCAATAAATATGCATCTCAGTCAATTATAGAACCATTGAAAAGTATTTTATCTTAATTAAGACATTGGTTCTGTTAGTTTTATAGTAGCCACTTATGGAAAACAAAAACCTCCACGAAAGCTAACGGAATATTACAAAAGATTAATCAATAGAAGAATATCAAAAGGATAAATGATATACTAGGGGCAAAACATTAAAAGAATACGAGTAGCATGACAGTTTTCTAGCAGACAGGCACTGACAGCTTCCAAAATAATTAAAGTGGATGTTTAGGATATTGATGGAGAGTTAAGTAAACAAAGCCCAATGATGGATTTAGGGATTCAGAACATAAGCTAAACCAGTTACATTCGTTTGATATTGTGCATAGATATGTTGCCAGAGCATTTTTTTTATATTAAATTGAGTTAAGTTTTAAAAAAGGTTGTAATGCTCGGATATCATGTTATGTCAATGTTGTGTCTTAACACAAGAAATACGTGGCTCTATAGGGACGCCATCCACAGCCAATGCTTTCCTCAAAATGTTGAATAGATTTGCTTCTAAATTCTTACCTGTTTTTATAACAGTGTTTTTTTCTTCTTCTTTATTTGGCATTTAATATGCAATATAATATACAAGACAGCCAGATATTTAGCAGAAACCTTTTGCTGCGTAACCAGGAGTGTGTGGGTGACTATATGTCCAATAGTTAGCAAGTCAGCAGTCTTTCTAGTGATTGTTTAGGCAATAACCTACAATGTATTATTAAAAACCATTTCTAGTTCTTGCCCAGTGCCGACTGGGCAAGAACTGAAATATTTATGTATGCCATAAATATTTACCAAATATTTATGGCATACATTTTACATTTTAAATAAAATCTCTGAAGTAAACATTTTTTACAATCTTCCAGTGCACGATTTTTTTTAACTCTATTATACATATGCTGAACTCTATAATACAGCCAATGGCCAAATGTTAAGTGAAAAAAAAAAAAAGGGCGCAACACATTTTTTTCAAATACTTATTTAATGACTCAATCTAGTATACAAAGACAATACAGTCCACTAGAAAAGCCATATATTGCTTTGGTATTCAAATCTGTGCAGGAATGATTCCCAGTCTGAATATCCCAGCACTGAATTAGCATTGAATTGCATTTCCTCATTCTGTCCTAAATGACTCATTTCTGGGATTCATTTTGGGTAATGAAAACATTTGTCTTGTACAGCAAAATACAATCTAACAATAGCTCCTCAATCACCCCAGTGGTTCCATGTTGATATCGAACAACCATTGTTTTCATACAGAGCTGTCACAGCCTCACTGCATACGGGATTCAATCATACAACTGGGTAATGTAATGAATATGGATTTACTGTTGATGGCTTCAAGCTAACTATTTATTAACACATGAGCAACACACTCACATTTATGGCAAAGCATTAAGTACAGTACCCTGAGCAGAAAACGAGTAAGAATTGAATGCATACTTTCCTAGTTTTGGCTTCGATTCCATTTGCCAGCAATGTGGCGACATGCCAAAGGCCGACTAGTAGATATACAAGTTAGTTTTGGTGGTACTAATTCTGAAAGGTCTCAATGTTTATGCACAATGCACCATTTCACTGTATGGGAAGGTGTGCTTTGCAACACGTGCATGCATCTTCACCAAGGTTTTATGGTGGTGCTATGGCACAGCCTTGTGGTTAGACATGGCTCTTCACCATATGTGATAGGGATGGGCTCCTGGCAGACTGCAAAGGTCTTTGTTCTTGTAGTAATACAACAGACTTGGTGCACCTACTTGCTCTTTCTGCCACGCGCTAGTTTAGAAAAGGCACAGCTCTCCCCCTAGCGTTTGTAAAAGCAAAGTGCCAATGCTCAACCCCTTTTCTTCGATTCAAACAGTCTCCATTTAAAAAACAAATCCTATTCTTGAAAAAGGTAAACATGCTGGCAATTTAAAATATAATATTAAATGTATTAAAGTATTGGAGTATTAAAAAAAGAATAATATATAAATAAAAAAATAAAGAAACCATTACCTTCCAGCACTGCTGACGCCTTCCCCACCCCTCTGATATGCAACTGAAAAGAGAGACAAGAGTGAGTGTTTAGGACAGTTTTATAGAAATATGACTGCCTTTAAAATAAAAACTATATGTTTTAGTCCATTCAGATCAACAATATATTATTGTGACTTAAAGTTATGAATTATTTCATTTTAATATTCAATATTTAATAAACATATATATTTTTTCTATAAAGAATTAAAAGAAGGTAAATGTGGGATGCACTATAATTTAATTTCCAAAATCAGATCACAGATAGCCAAACAGTTCAAGGAAAGTCAGATTGATGTTAAGCACCTTTACATACAAATTTTTAATTCTGGCCCCAAATACTTGGATTTAGATCTGAACTTTGGATGTCTAAACATCTGTCTGCTTTGTTCTGGCGGAGGCGTTAGGTGTTGTTGTGCTGTTGGAAGGTGAAACTTCACACAGGGTTTAGGTTTTCTAAAGCTTCTAACAGATTTTCATCCAGGAGTGCGTTGTATTTAGCTTCCCGGCTTAATGAAAGCAAACACGACATTATGCATGTAGGCTAGTAACTTTCTTATGGACTTATCTAATCAGATTCTTTACTTGCTAATGTTTGTTTTGTTCTGTCATCACTTGTAGCATACTATATAGTAAACTAGGATATATATAGGCTTCTTGTAACAAGGACTTTGTTCCATTCTTCAATAAAGCCGTACAAATTTATAAAAAATGATGCAATAGTTCATGGTAAAAATTCATCCACCTGAGCATTGGATATCTGCAGCTCCTCCAGAGTTAACATGGGTCTCATAAATGCCCTTAATTATTACCCTTCTCACAAAAGCTTCTCAATCTAACCTTTAAAACTTTATGTTAAAAGTTTTCCAATACTCTATCCATTTTTAAATGGTGCATACTTGTATTATTGTATAGTTTTCAAAATTCTGAATATTGTTTTTAAAGCAACTTTGCTTTAATTTTCCACAACTTTATCCTTGATCTTTCATCTGGGTTCCTTGTTCTGCAAGTTTGTTTACTAATGTTCTGCAACAAACATATCAGCATATCCCGTGGCTACTAAACTGTAGCCACGGGATATGCTGACAATACTGCCATGTACTGGTGCCACCAGGTCTGACCACCACCTGCAGGAAAGGTGGGAGAGGTGCCTTGCCACAGGACTCTATGATGAAGACAAACAAAGGTGGGGCTTGAACCTAAGGCCCACTGTGTAGAGAACGAATTCCAGGTCGTGGAGCACTACCAGCAACTTGTAAAATAATACAAATGTGCTAAAAGGGAGCGTTTGCATTGAAATGTATTTAGTAGCATCAGACTAAAGGGGGCTAAATAAAAACACATGCCACACTTTTTAGATTGTTATTTCTCAAAAATAAATCAAATGTGAACAAGATCCTACTTTTAAACAGGCTGTTTTTCTGACCCAATTATTTTTGACTTTTTAAACGTCTGCTATGATGAGATGTAGGAATGTTTGCATCATGTCAGCTCGGCTACAAGCGTGAAGCAGTTGCAAGAGCAGGAAGAGGAGGAAGCAGCGTAAGAGGCTTATGAGGAACAGAAATGTGGAGCTCTTTTGGGGTTTCCAGCTCAGGTTCTATGTGTTTGAACCTCCTCACGTTACAAGTCGAGCGCTTTTGAGAAAGTCAAAGCTGCCGGTGTGTGAAAGTGAGATAAAACTCCAATTTTAATTACAAGACAGGGGTAGAAGAGGATGAGCTTTTTCCTGACTTTTTTTAGTCCCTGCCTCTCTTTCTAAAATGTAGCTGGGATTCTTTTTATCCAACGGAGGGATAATTATCTGGACATAGACTGAAATCAGAATAATACACTGCACATTCCTGGCTTTCTGCAGCTAACAAAACCTTATTATACTAGTAAGGAATCCACGTTCCCTGAAAGATTTCCAACGGATCCAAAACAAGTAGCTGCAATATGATTCCGTATGACTGCAACCCTGAAGGCAGATAAAAGCGGCAAATGCAACAGTAGCTAGAGATGCTCAGACAGAATCAAGCAACATATCAACAAATACACATTGTCTCTTTACCCCTCCTCCCTCTTTCGCTGCTGTGTCCTTTTATATATGCTCAGCCACGCCATTCCTTGGACAGACAGATTTTATTTCAATGGGTTTTGTCTGTGTGTGGAGCACAAAGTCATACAGAAGAAAAGCTTTTCTTTTTATCTGCTTCACGCCAAGTCACTTTGATGCACAGATAACTTCCTTAAGTCCACCGTCTGTCTAAACGATGCGTTAGTGCTGTTTCGTTCCCTAAAATCCCATCTAATGTTGCAAGCCGCTCCTTTGATCAAGTTACTACTGGCTTTAATAGCCTCTTAGCAGAGTGACGTCTTGATCTCTGGCACGGAGTTCTGATATGGCCTAAGCACTGAGCCGAAACTTTGTTTTTAAGCAACTCTGCATATGATCGGTTTAATTTATTGGCTTTAGTTGAGTGGTGAATTTGTTCAGTCAGCGAGCTTTTTTTTTCTTCTTTTTTTTTTTATACAGTATAATTAGAAACGTCAGATACATACAAAAATGTTGCTTACCTGTTGGTGTGAATGTAAAAGATGGCACTGTTAGAAAAAGAAGAAAAAACATAAGTGTTTTAAAGCTTTAAAACTACAAAAACAACAAATTCACAGCATAAAGAACATTTTAGCAGCTATCATCAGTCTTTAAGTCTGTCTTTTCATGGGCGCCAAAGTGTTCAAACTTGCTGTATAAACGTTTCCTGTTCTTACAACAAATTGTAATCGGTTGTAAATATTTACGGAAATGACAAGTAACATCAAAAAGTACAGCCCATTACACTTGCCAAAGTAATGTAGTTTAAAGCTACAAAAACTCATGCAAACAGCTCGACTTCAGTTTCTTAAAGTCGATTAAGAGCATACATGCAAAAAGGTATAATATTCTTTTTATGAGTAAATCCAAAATAATACATGAAAGCTATACCAACACCAGCAGTATATCTGTCATATTTACAGATACACAAATCAACTGGTCCAAGACCAAAATCCGACACTTTTTAATTGATTGGACATGGGTAAAAGTCAGATAAAGGTTTGGGTCATATTCTTTGTAATTCCCTTCCTTTCTGTTAGATTCTAAACAAGTATAACTTTTGAAGAACGTATTTTTTTATACTCCTTAGAAAAGTATAAATCAAAATAAAATGTGCGTTTATATTGTGTAAGCTTGTGTAATATCATGACAGCCTGAAACAGTGTTGTTTTTGCCTAAGTGGGCATGTTACACAGTAGCAGCTGAAGTTCATAATAAATAAGGTCTAAAGAGAAGATATTGTTTTAGTGACACTATTTAAACAAATATCAAAGAATGACGCTGTAAGCAAGCCTCCTTAGATCTGGGATCTGGGAATGGTAGCATTATTACCTACTTTAGTTGTGTCAAAAAAAGAATGCAACATTTTCATCCTCAAATAGTAACTTCACGGATGTGCCGACAAACACAGTAATCTTATGTTTGAATCTGTCTTCCTGATTCTTAGACAAGCGTGAAGATATCGGTTGTCAGGTGGCTTTTATCTGGCTTTGATGGATGCCTTCGAAGAGGGGACACAGGGTCCCCAAAACAGTCGGTGACAAATGCAAACATGATTGAAATACATAAATCAGCTCTCCATTGTGTCTCCAACCTAGACTAGACTAGACTCATCAAAAGGTTTATCTCAAGGTTAGATGAACCTGCATGTGTGTGGTACGAGTGCATTTATTGGCGAGTTCTGGGTGTTTTGCACGAATAAATGTATCATTTTTATCCCCACATGAGCAGCATAAGTTTTTAAAACTGAAAGCCACATTTGGAATTCAACAGATTATTTGCTTTACCGGCCCTGATTGGCAATATAGTTGTTTAGAGTAAAAAAAAAAAGCTATCTTACTCTGATCAGTAAATGCACAAAAGCTATGGTTATGAGATAACAGATCTCTATGATGTAGAAGATGTTACTCAGTTTAGAGCTTTCTAAGATAGCTGTTTTTCTTTATAGTTAGCAATTAGCACAGTTGCCGTTAGTAACGGTAAACCTAACTGTGCCTTGGAACACATGGATCATTTTTTAAGAAAAGAAAAAAAGGCTTGTGTCTACGATTACCTGTTGTGCTAACATTAAAAACATGAACTCTCACAGGATTTTCTCTCCCTTCACAAAGTACCGTTTATACAATATTGCTCATTTTACTAATAATCCTCATTTTTGTTCATTATCTTTCTTTTAAAAAACAACTGCTAGTTTCACCCACTCTAACTGTTCTAATTGCTAATGCTAATGTAAGATTCTACAGACTCCGATATGCACGGTGTGATGTTGTCTTATGTCTTACTTAAGATAATCAATGGGGGTTTTTTAAGCCCAGGGGGAAAAACAAACCAAAAACATGTGCTCATAATTAACTAAAATGGCACCTGGCAGGTTAAAGCTAAAAAAAACAAAAAACCATTTTTTATTCTTTTTTATTATTGACAAAACGTATGCCTGATGTGTTACAAATGACACCAGCTCCACACACACACACCTTTTTCACCCTAAATGCAGATTGTTGAATCATGTGGTTGCAATTATACTCCTTGAAAACATTCCTGGTTACCCGTTCTAACAAAGACTGCAGCCTTTTGTGGTCTGGGTGCACGAGGACACAAGGAAGGAGGAGGAGGAGGAGGAGGATGCAAACAGGAGCATGTCTGCCTACTGTTCCCTGAAGAGCTATTTCTTTCTTATCCGAGTAAACATCAACATATAGAATCACAGAGGGACAATGGTTAACCTCATTCTACATGCCACTCTCCTTTCATGCCTGACCGCAGGTCATTACCGCATGCTGTAATCTTAGACATGAGTGAAAGCACGACAGCTCTAACCGTTACAGCCCACACAGGCATCTGTGCATGTGAATAAAAGTTCAGGAAATCTTTGCTGAGATGTATCCCACTTTTTTTTTCCCATCAACCGTGGCAGGAGCGGCTTCAAGACATGGATGGGCTATGCTCTGTGTGGCAGCATCAGATTAGAAGCTAAATCAGTCTATTGTCTGTGCATCAAGGTTGAAGGGTGGATCTGCTCTAACCCTGGTGTTCAGCACTATAGCTGAGCCAAGGACTGAGGATGGAGAAGGTAGCAACCTCAGTCGCAGCAGCTGCATAGCCCAAGGCCACACATTAAGCCAGCTCACACATAATTGAGACTAAGATAGAAAGGCTAATGACTGTCATTTTAACTGCTACTGTGAGCAGAGGCCAGGTATGTCATGAAATCTGCTAATTTTACTAAAATCTACTAAAAACCTGACTGAGAAAAGACAGTCTTTGTGTTTTGTGTTGTTTGTTCTAGAAAAATAAGTGCTATAAATCCATTGCTACATATCCCCCTCCTCCATATCTGAAGGCCTCTCTCATGAAGGACAAGGAAACTGAAAGCATGTGAAAATGTCAGTATGTCCTTGATAAAGAGAGATTAGAGCAAAAACATTCACGATTTCCCAACACAGTCAGATGGGAGTTGGAATGAAAAAAATTGAGTTTTTGGATCTGAAAATGTACTTGACTGAAAACACACTTCACACTCTTGCAGAATTAGTATGACAGACTCATGAAAAGACGTCTTCAGCCTGTACTCTCAGCGGGAGCTAACGTTCCTTCCTAAAGAGTGTATAAAATATCGCTCTGCTCTGCAAATAAATCTTTTTGTGGCACGAGATAGGACAGTTTGACAGCTTTATGATAAAATAAACCAGGAAGAAGAGAGCTATTTGAATATATAGCAAATAATGCCTGATCAGAGACATTTTCTGAGTTTTGAGTGCAAACCGTTATCCTTGGGGCCCTACCTTTGCGTATGCCTGCATAGCTGCTAGAGAGGCCATTTCTTTTCTTCCGGTGCCTGTATAACCAGATACTGAAGACCATTAGGATGATCCAACATGCCGCTCCAATTCCTGCGATGAAGGCAGGCTGTTTGACCACATCAGAGATCTGCTGGGAGAGGGGGTTCTCCTGGTTAATAGTCTCGGTCATGCGCCCAGAAGAATCTAGAGGTGGGAAAAGAACAAAATTAAATCAGACATGTTGTACAGATTTGACCATAGCATTATGATTTTATGATGAACGAAACAAGCAAAAAACACTATAAAAAAGTAAACTATAACCAAAACAAAATACTAATTAAATAAAAAAAGATACAACTCTGTATCTTGGCCAAGATCCACTTAAGGGTCATTTTCTAAAGCCTTAAAAAAAAGGAGGAGACATTTTCAATTGCGACAAAAAGCAAACAAGATTCAATTTTAACATATTTAGGATTATTTCTAATAAAATGTTTTTATTTCTAATAAATGTACTGTGTCCTACGGTGGCCATAACATTTACAATAACTTGGCAAACCATGTTAATATTTGTGATTTACTGACTTTTTGTGGCAGAAAAGCCAGTAGTTACTCTCCTTACTTTGAAGTTGGGGTGGATTCTCCTTGAATTTGCAAGAAGTATATTGTACGTCTTCCATTACGATTGAAATCAAACACCAAATTGGATGATTGAAGTTCCATGATCAGCCCAAAGTGGATCCGCTCATACAGTACAGAATGCAATTAAAGTTGTCAGTATAGACTATTCCCATTTCTGCATCTTAATCCCATATAGGTAATGGTTTGCATGCTAATGCATATACCATCAAGGCAGCAACAATAATAGCAGAAACCAAAGTTTAACTCTAAACCCGAGGTGTAATAGCATTATTGGCTTTAAATTTGACTTCTGAGATAACTCCAGCGAGGCAGTTGCAATACTACTCGCAATAGGTTACCCTGACTGCCTTCCTTGGTATAAAAATTGTTACTTGGTTTGGAAGTTTCAAATGTAGCCTATTTAGTAGGTTCAGTTTCTGAAATGAATTTAGAGAAGACAAGCGACCTTATATAAGTTATTTAAACCAAAACAAAATGTCAAGGCATGTTTGAGGCTCATTCTGTCTGTAATAGAATTAGTTGACTGAAGGGAGTATGGCAACGTTTCCTTGCTTCAGCCAACCTGCAAAAAGCTGTGTTTGGAATAGGGATCTAAAACTCTTTTTTGTGTGAAAATATGCAGACTTGAAATGTGCTAAGGATTAATACAAGTTAAATAGTAAAAATGTGAGCTCGTGTTTTCTAACATAAAGCTCTTTGTTTTTTAGACAAAATTTGAATCAGCCAAACTCAGAATCATTTAAAACGACTTTTAATTGCAAAACACAGCCTAAGATGTCAGGTGAAAACAGGCTGCTTCAGTTTGACGGAACCAGTTTGAAAAACACCACGAGGCATCATTTACACCCAGAAATGGTGATTTCCTAAACAGATAAACAAATCCAGAAAGATCACCCTCAAATGCAGACACCGCAATAATTAGCAAACATGGGAACAACTGTGAAAAACCGAGGCTCAGACGCCTGGCAGCTGTAAAACGCACTGCACCGACGCCGTCTGTACAGCTGCTCAAAACAGCCTGCTTCTTCTTGATCTGTTTTTCTCATCTGTCTGTGCTTCTCCCGCATGTCTGTTACATGAAAGACTTTTACGCCCTCTGGTATTCTGAATTTCTTTTTTTAATCATCTTGTTAAAGTGTTATCTTTTTATTTTTCAGATACAATTTTTTTTTCTTGTCTCAGTAGCCATTCCTGCTGAAGAATCACTTAAAGCAAAACAAAACACCAACTCCTCGCCTGCATTCCGCCATATCTCACTGTTTTTCTCAGTTGCTGACCCTTTGTCTCTATTTGGCTGCCTGACTTCTCAATTTGTGACTCTGTCTGAGGGAACAGAGCGTGCCGATGTGACTAAGCAGCCCACAAGGGATGGTACAGGTATCGGGGCTTAGGATGACGTGTGCAAGCTTGAGAGTGTGACAAATGCGTTTGGGTGCAGAGCTGGTCCCTGAGGCGCATTGTTCCACTTCAGTGTTGGAACATGGCAAAAATCAGCACAGGAACTCTTCAAGTGAGATAAATTGTATCCGTCACAGGGAGTGCTTCTTCATTCCCATCCTGGCCCACTCAATCACACGTTTCAAACCAGATGGAGCCATTTTCGCTCTCTTTCTCTCTTGCTGATTCATGGTAGTATTTGTGCCCTTTTTTTTTGTTTGTTTGTCCCTACTTATGAGCAGGCCAGCTAAGCCGCACAAAAATAAATGGTGATAGTATTTCCCCAAAAATGTTTGGTCAATCTAGACAAAAACATTATTTCAAGATGAAATGCGTTTCTTAGCCCGTTGTCATGACATGACAGACTGCAGTTTATATTATTGTCTTTGCTGTTTTAAGCTGAGCTGAGGCAAAAACATATTTGTATGTAGAATGGAGAAGGGCACAGCATCCAGTTCTGCAGTTTTGCCATGCAGGAATTAAATGGGCTTTTGTTGATTAAGCAGCCAGGAACCTTAACTGAAAGCATTTATCACAAGACAAAAAATAACCCCGTTAAGCCACCTTGTCAATCAAACGTCTCCACGGGTGCTTTGAAGCTACTTTTGCGACAGCAACCACCTAAATTATAGTCTTTGAGAATCACCGTTAATAATGAAGAGGAAAATCGGTAAAGGCTTGAGCATGTCTTACAACACAAGAGATGGGGATTCGGAGGTGTCTGTTTAGTTGGCATGGGTCATGATACTGAAAGCCCTGTATTTAAGATGGGTTGGATGAGTTAATGCTATAATTATTTGTTAAGTGATTGGGCTTGTTTCGCTATAAAGATTGTCACACAGCTGGATATGCTCAGATTAGATGTTTGTCGAGAAACTTTTCTACCAATTTTAGCCAACTGCTATGTTTAAAAAAAATGTTAGTTTGACAACTTGAATTATTTCTTTTTATATACTTTAACTTGCAGAAACCACAGCGAAACACACATAACTTGTTCAACATTATTTTTGAGAAAATTGTTGAAATGTACTATTCCGGGCCAATAAAACTAAACAAGCAAACTCGGTCTAGCAGCACATTTCTTCAGAGAGCAGTGGTACCTAAGTATTACATGAATTCCCGAGAAGGCAGAAAGCAAAAGATGTTATATCTACTCACCAAACTGAAAGAAAGTAGTCTCACTTTTGACCCCAGGACCGGCACTGGTGCTGGCTGCTACCTCAACGCTGTAGCGGATCCCAGGGGTCAGACTGGGAATCACCACGGACAATGTTGACCCATCGACAGTTCGGTTAATGTGATATTTGCTCTCATTTCCCAAGCACCAAATCTGCAATAACAGAGACAAAATTGGTTAAACTGAAGGACTGTTATTAGTGTTCAGTGATGGTGTTTAGCTTCAATGTAAACACTCAATAATAGGAATCATTCAGTTCAGCATGAAGCCTGCAGACCTCGACTTAACCTCTAACCTCCTCCCATCACTTTACAATGTTAATATTCCACCACTGTATGGTCTATATTATATACATATTCATGTGTTTGTGAAGGAAGCACAAAGGCTCAGCACTTTTTGTGTCTTTAAAAGCCTGAGCGGCAGTGCCACTGTGAACGAGCTCAGTAATGAGCAGGGCTCTGGACCCGGAGTTAAAAGCGTGAAATTACTCCAAAATTTATAATCAGAAAAAATAAATAACCTGGGAAATTAAACTGAACTTTTTCACAGAGTCAGCCTTATTCCTTTGCTCTCTCATGCCTGGAGACTTAAAGGGGTTTTCCAATAAAATGAGACTTTGAATGCATAAAATATGATTTTCCGGTGTTAAACAGATTGTACATGTTGTAACTTTATATTAAGTATCCAGATACAAAATATTTTCAACACAAGAATTGTAGTGCTGGAATTTAGTTGTTATACTCTAAATGTTTCATAACAGAATGGTTTTACATTTCTGTTGTTTTCAGCTTTATGCTACTGGTTCCTCTCCCTAGAGAAGGAGGTGTTGTATCACAACATGATATTATTATTATAATGAGTGGTCTAAAACCTAAAATCAGAGAGTGGAGACAGTTTTAAAGTGCTATAGATTAAATTGATAAAGAATGCTCAAGTGCTCCCTCTTTATCTTTAGCCACTGTATGACAAGTGGCACAGTAGAACGCTATTCCCTCAATAGCGTTGGATGAATAATGAAAAAGAGACATTGCCTTAAATAAAGCAAGCAGATTTATGTTTTAGAGCATGCTAAAAACAAAAAAAACAAACCAAAAAAAAACATGAGAACTGAGTTTAAAAGCTAAAAGACAGAAAGCTAAATTATCATAACTATGGAGCTTCTGTCTCTCAAAATTGTGAGATTTGACCATTTCCACCAGATGGCACTGTTTCACAACCATATTATCGGACTCCCTAGAGTTTTACTTCTTACCTTTCTCTTCTCTGAATCTTTCACCACAACGAAGAGAAAAGGCACTGATGGGTGCACAAAGGAACACCTCCAGCTGGAATTGCATGCCTCTCTCTTTTGTCTGCACTGTCTGTAGCCATGTTTACATCTCTATTATGTTTCAACAGAACAAGTCCCATTTGCTCGGACCCAAGATGTGCTTGCAGTATTTCATTATTTATGTGTGTGTGTTACCTTGTACTCCTGAAGCACCCCATTCTGCTCGTCTTCTGGAGGGGCTTGCCAGGAGACGACAACGGCGGTCCCGTTGCTCCCGCTCTCTGTCACAGTCACCTTAAGAGGGGGTGCGCTGGGGGCTTTTGGGGATACACAAAATAAACAAAAAGCACATTTGTACATACTTCTTTTTGATGCATTGCATCTTACACCCAAATGCAATTTAGTTTTTAGGATTTACCTCTGAGCAGGAATAAGGCGGATGTGAGAACAAATGACTAATCAGGAGAGTTACAATGCTTTTATCTGAAAACAGGTGCTTTGCAAATAAAAAAGAAATGCTAATAACTCTTTACTCAAATCACAGCAGGGGAAGACGATGGTGGACTGAAATGTGGTGCCAGAATAAAAAACCTGTTGTTAAATCTCAGTCTAGAACGAAAATACGAAAAACCTAAAATACACATCTGGTTTTTTTTCTTGCTTTTGGGAAAAAAATAGGCTTAGCGCTCCAAACCCAATTATCAACAAAAGCCAGGACAAAGACAGAGAGAGCAAAAAAAGGATGAAAACACACCCACTCGTTCAAATACAAACATCCCAGCAAACACTTCTGCACTCACACTTCTCTTGAACTGTTGGCGACATATGAAAATTTGCAGTTGGGTTTTAACCAAACCTCAAGAGACTGTTACAACCACACCCTATGAAAAATTAGTACAACACATGCGTGCGTGGGGGTTGTTGTATATGGGCTTCGGTACCCAGGCATGCTCTGAATCTACCACATTTGAACACAGCATCACGCTGCCTGCATGAACAGATGTGATTTGCTTTCAAACATGCGAGCTGTTTGTATGAACATAAAAGAAAAAATTTGCACAAAGACTTTCACATTCCGCACCTTCCTCCAGTGTCTTGCCAATTTTAACATCACTGTCTGTTCCCTGAAACTCGTTGAAGAAGGGGCGGACTTTGAATTCATATGTAACGCCCTTCCGCAGCTGTGTCACGACGGCGCTGTCCTCTCCGGGAGTCCGAACCTCAAACACGGCCCATTCGCTCTTCTGTTGGCCCTCTGGTGAGAGCCTGTACATGACCTTGTAGCCCTGAACGTACTGGGATTGCTGCTCCACCTAGTAAAGGAAAAAAAAAAAAAAAACGATGGATGTTCCTTACTTTAGCAGATTTTATCAAATTAGGAGCACAACAGGATTTTATGAGGTATACTGACAAACCGTGTAAAAGTCTGATGGAAGATTTTTTTTTCATAAATAAAAACTAAAAATGTTCAACCTTTATTGTTAAAAGGGGTCAGTACAATCTAATGTCTTTGGAGTCACGTTAAAATATTATATATGCAACTTGCAGAGCACTGGCAAACACTTGACTATAAGGAAGGGGAAGGCAAGAAAAGAGGCCCCTTTTAGACCAAAAGGAGTTGCAGAGATCCAAAGCTCATGTGGGAGAATATGTTAAGTGTACTCTGGCAATCTACCAATCTGAAAAAGTGTGATGAAGAAAGTCATTTTTTGGAAAAAAACCCATAAAAAGAACCGTCTGTAATTTAACACAAGGTAAGAACGGGGCACCATTAACATTTAGAAGAACATTAACTGGTCAGGTGCAAACTTTTTGGCCCTGTGTTTAAAAAATAAATAAATACAGATAAAATGCTGAGAACACCTGGTACAAAATGAAAAAAAGCTTGTGGCAGCTTCATGCTTTATGTATTGTTTTCCTATTTAGTGCCTTGGAAGCTTGTCAGAATTGAAGAAGACATGGTTGGATTTAGATAATACTGAAAGATGAATTATGAACCTTTAGATTTGCCAAGCAGGTAGTGGATACTACAAGAGACTATTGACTCATTGTAAATCTTTGTGTACTCCAACCTTACAGACGTTTCTCACACTTAATAGTTATTCATAACTGTTGCATGTGGTTTTAATTTAGCAAATTGTGAGAAAATCTAATGTTGAAATTATGTTGGAATTAAAAACTCCGGCATCACAGAACAAACATGAATATGTATATTCTATAGTAGGCAGAGGACAGATAGGGATGCTCTTTCATCATATCACTCATCTGTTTATCCAGATTCATAATTTTGACTTCATCTATGCGCCATTTGGAGCGCCAGTGATTTGTGAAAACCGCACAATGAGGTCATTGGCCAAAGGTTCCTTCAAGTCTGGAGCTGGTTAAATAGAGCCCAGACTCTCAGAACAGCATGTCTCATCCTGCCGTGCTCGCTAATGACTGCTGAAGTTAAACATCGGAGGATCTGTCCAGGGGGTACAAATTGTTGACACTGCAAAATATTTAACTGCATCTGATATAGCAATAAAGTGTAAAAGTAAAATTAAGAGGGATTGCTTTTTGTTAGTTCAATCAATGCGTGATCAATTTTGCTTCATGTTGCAGCAGAATTCATGAAAACAGCCGCTAACCAGAGCGATGATATCCCTACGGGTCTCTTTAGAAGGGAGGCAAAACGGGCTTGTAAAGATTTTACTGATTTCTTTATCCCTCCTCAATAAAAAATGCAGCCAGCTCAGGTGGTCTTCATTAGCCGGAAAACTGTGCAAGCATTTACCGCGGCACAAAGTTAAAATGCAGAAACCTAGAAACTGCACATTGGGAATAAATGTATCGGCACAAAGTGGAGGAAACTATGTCACTTAACGATAATGTCATAAGTCCTGTGACATGTGTTTTGCTGGAACATTCCAGTGAGACAAAGTAAGTGGAGGTAGTGATGTTTTAAATTAGTCTTGACATGTCAGAATCATTTTCACATGTCCTCAGTTCCATTCTTCACTCACTGTGACACTTAATAATACCTGAAAATGGAGGGGGTGGCATTTCGTAATACACAGAGGCAACAGTGAGACTTTTTTTTTTTACCAACAAGTGATTCATCCGACAAGGTAATGTCTTCTATGGGATGTTCAGAAAGATTGTGTGTGTGATCAGTAACAGAAGCCCATTAGAACCTCATATTTAGTTTGTAGTGGCACAGAAACACCACCATAGGCTCCTAGCTGTACTTCACCACCCAACCGGTTCCACATCTGGTAGCCATTTCCACCTAAAAGCATGAGGTAGCCATCTCTTCCCTTTTAGATATTACTTATTGTTTTAACAGTCAAATGTTTCCAATCTGAGCAGGCATGGACTGGCATGCTACACAACTGCTACTCACAGCTACAAGACGGCTGAGCCCAGAGGTTTAGTGTGGTTAGTGTGGAAAAAAGCTGCAGATTCTTATTTTCTGGCATTCAGTACAGACTCATACCAGATGGACACTGGGAGCATTTGGGCCATGTTACAGAATGCTTTTTGCAGAGTACATCTACTGGAATGGGGGCTTACATACTGGTACATTAGTTCAGTTATACAGTTTGAAAACTGAGTATATGGATATCACCTGGGAGCCCTCAGTGACGAGATGTAAAATCCATTATGATTGAAAATGTTATATGAAAAAAAAAAGGCTGCTGTTAAACTTTGGAAAATACTGGAAAAAGTTGATACTCACTGTCCACTGCACCCTCACAGAAGAGGATGAGAGGATGGTGGGGTTATGAAGGTGGATGACCACATCTGCAAGTTCTCTTTGTATCTGTCGATGGTCCACACCTTGACTGGTAGGGGGGATGTCTGAGGGAAAGAACATATCAAAAACTAAAGCAGATTGAATTAATAATCGGATTTATTGACGTATGGTACAGATTTGCCCTTGGATTTTTCAAGACTGACAACATTTCTTACAGTTAAAAATCTACAGAGTAGTCCTAAATAAAAACCATGTCAATCAGCTACCTTCAAAAGTTGCCTAATAAAAGGTGCAAAACCAGTCTACCTGTGTTTAACTTAGTATTAGTCTAGACAGAGCTGTTCTGTGAAATCCTCGGTAGAAGACCAGTAGCTGTCAGACAGTATCATAAGCAGAAAGGAAAACAACAGAATGGTCATGGTTAAAGTTCTAGGTTGAACATCATACAGTGCACATTTCAACCAGACCTCATCTTGCCATACACCGAAACTGATCAGTCAAAGACTACATTATTCAAGGCAGCTAAGAGGCCCATGGTAGGTTCGGAGAACCTAGAGAGATCCTTCACACATATCGGAGATTCTATTGATGAGAAACTTTTTAGTTCTAAATTCAACAAAACTGGCCTGTTTAGAAGAGTGGCAAGAAGAAAGTTCTGTTTACAGTTTGCCAAAAGTCATAAAGGAGAAACAGTAAACGTGGAAAGAAGGTGGTCTAGTTTACTAAGGCCAATATAAAAAGGCTTATTATTTCCTTTACTTATATATTTTTAAATTTAAATTGTCTTCATTAAGAGCAACATAAAACCAAAACACAAATCCCGTGTTTAGGTAGACAAATAAAGATGTTCAATCCAATTCCGTTTTTTTTTAATATTTCACCAATTTACAAAACGACAAAATACATGTTGTTCTGTTGGACTTCACAAAAAATCTAAAACTGATCCTAGATATCCAACGTTTGGTTAATTGCTTTTTACATGGCAGTTTAAAACCGCTGAAGTGCCAAATCTGCATCACAGTCAAACTTACACAACTGTCTGCAAATAACTAAAATCAGAAAATATTTAAGACACCCTTTAAAATGACTTTGAACTGCCTGTTTTCATAGTTTTATGTATATTTCAATATACATTAATACACACGATGGAAACCACTTTAGGAACCCCCAGACTAACCCTCAGAAGCCAGTCAGTAGTATTTCAAATGTTTTGGATATGGTCCGTAAAACAAAATCAAAATAAAATAGTCAGTCTTATTCCAGGTATGATTTTTTAGCTCGGTGTGCAGGCAGTTCTTACCTTGTGTTTTAACTGCATCTGAGATGGAACTGGGATCACTGAGCCCATAGGCATTGGCTGCTCGTACTAAGAAGAGGTAGACTGCGCTGGGCTTTAGGCCCTTCAGTACAAATGACTCCGTTTTCACATGATCTGCTAGGGTCTGCCAGCTGCTTCCCGATGCATGACTATGAACACAAAATAGAGATCATTCCAATCAAATCAGATTGTCTCAAAATCATATAATCACAGAGAATACATATAAGACCTATAGATGATTTAGTCTATAACCTTTACCTGAAAGCCTCTATAATATAGGAAGTGGGTGTGGCTCCAGAATTGAGGTTTGGTTTCCAGGATAAAGTGACCGAGGTCCGGGTAACATCGGTGACCTCGGGTTTTGAAGGAGCACTAGGTATCAGGTTTGGATCAGTCGGTCTGTTTGGCTGTACTGGGGATCCAAATTCTGAGTGCAGAATCAAAATTAAAGGAATAACTGTCAGGCAACAATTTTTCTCAACTCAATCAAAAATCCTTAAAAGACAAACATTTTCTAATTGCAGTGATTTTTTATTTTTTTTTACCATGAACTTCTAAATAGGCTTTCCACGAAGCCTCTCCGCTGGGAGTGGAAGCGATGCAGGTGTAAGAACCTGTGTCCCCAAGCTGGAAGAGAAGAGATAAAGGATATTTGGTTACATACAAATTATTCAAATGTGTCCAACTGTCGGGACTCTATTTATACCTCTCTTCACACCAGACATCAACAAAAAGTCTGATCATCTCAGTAGCATCACTTAAATGGCAAAGCTGGTGGACAGCAGCTGGACAGGCCAAATGGCAGAACATTTTCAGAGAAACAAAAAAGATACTTACAACATTACACACTAATCAGAGGTTTTTACTTTGTTCTAAAAAAAAAGGCAACTGCTCTGAAGAAATTATGAGGTGGCAATTAGTGCTGTGGCTTACCCAGATGATCCATATGACTGGAATTTAGGCTGTTTTTTTTATCATGATGATGTAGCCACCATTTTTAACAAGTGGTATAGGGTTCTTTACCAGGTTGACTAACCTCACCTGGAAGCCTCCAAACATGTTTCCTTTCACTATGTTCTAAGCGAAATAGCCTGTCCTGTCATGTTAGTCTGATGATGTCGACTTGGGTATCATCACTCGTGTTCCAGCGGTTACCACTTCTTCAAAGGTTTTAGTAGTTCTGGGCTCTACCTAAACATATAATTATTTTCCTAATATACCACTGATGATATACCAATATATCCATAATGCTAAAAATCTAATAATGCAAATGAAGTTAGACAATGTTGGCCAAAACAAAAAACACTATTTTCACGCTAATGCACTTTTAAGGAAAGTGACTCATTTCACTATAGGACATAACTGATGTGTTTTGGTGATTTATACTCAGCTAAAGGCTACCGTGGTAAGCAAAACAAAACGGCAAAAAAACAAAGAGACAAATTTTTTGAATAACAAAATTTAATTATGTCCTTCTAAATGTCCCCAAGGTCTGTATTTATTTTGTTTTCAAAGGAAGAAAATCTATTAAATTTTGATCACAACACCACCCATGAAACCATATTAAATAAATAAATTACCCAACCTGTCAAAAACATCTTCGTTATAATGTTGTCTGGGAGATATGACAAGTTCATTAATGTAATGTGCCTGCAGAGTTTCCTCTGCCTCAGCTCCAGAAGGATTCACATGCATCGCCTCCTGCCTGACTCGCAATAGCATCCCAATCACACTGCAATCTTGTCACAGCAAGACACACCATTACTCATCAGAAAACTGCGAACTGACGCAAACTCTGACCCACTGAAGCCTCAATCTGGAAGACACATCAGCACCCCAGGCACATCTCTGCCTGAGAGCCCTCAGCATCACAGGTCCTGCCGTGGAGTCCGAGCATACGGACGCAGACATGATGACACACAAAACCCGCTGTTGTTGCTGACTGACAGGAGCTACACAGTGTTCTACTTCACAGACTCCATTTCAAACCCTCAACAACTGACTGACAGCCCACTGAGAGATAGATGCTGGCAGAAACACATGCTTTATTTACCAACCAGCAGGGGTTTGCCAAACTCATTATGGATAGAGCATGGACAACTTTGAAGCCCATTGGAATGGAACTTCGAATGTAATAGAAAAGCCAAGCAGGAAAGGCAACATCTTATAGTTCGAAAGGCAAAAGTATTTCTATAACTCCAATATTCTGACATCTGTTTACTTTACTATTTGACATTCAATAATATTGACTAGCAAAGTAGGGTAATTGCTCATAATTGTTTTAAAAAGTAACGATTAATTGATTTTAATTAATTTAATGTCAGAAAAACCTATAAGGGCTTTCTTAAGACCTTAAAGGTTTTTTAATAAACAAAAACTATCTCAAACACACAAGAAGTACAATATTGGGATTTGGGGGGTGTTGTGAAAAAGGTCAGAGTTGCTTTAGATTATAAAATGCAATTCTGCATATTGAACATTTATTGAGTAGATTGTTTAATACTATTTTGATCCAAGACATGGCCATCAACCCAAACTGCGAGGCCGAACATAAAGAGCTACAATAAGAACAACAACAGACAAGAGGTCAATGTTAACTCTGGATGAGTGGCAGTAACACACAACTTCAGAGGGAGAACGCTGTTGACAAAGAAGGTTTTATATGTGGTAGTGCTAGTTATGGAGGAATTGCAAGAAGAAGAAAAAAGCCACTGATGAAGGAAAGCCATGAAACATCCTATTCGTAGATTTTCATAAGACAAGTATGGGACACAGCGAACGTAGACGTGACTAAAAGTGAACGCAAATGCAAGTGCTATGAACACAACAGTCAAGCACAGTGCGGGGAACTCTATGAGACACAAATACTATAATTAAGGAGGTACAAGGAAGGTGCTCGGTTTGTTGGGGGTCGTGTTACAAAGATTGACAGTGCATTAGACCCATCATCTTGAACCAGATGTCTTACCTTGGCATATCGTATTTGTAGCGCGCCTGTTTCCAACTGTTTGACCCTTGAGTCATGTGTAGACACTAAAACGCCATCCTTTCTCCACAGGATGGTCGGTGTGGGGTTACCAGATGTCACACAGCTCAGGACCACAGTTCCATCCACAGCCACTGTTTGATTGGTGGGCCCCTGTCGTATAACTGGTGGCGGGCGGTCTGACACAACTGCGGAAGAGAAGAGGGAAAATGGGTAATTATCAGAAGCCGTGGAAACTGCTAATGTGGTGTAGCCAGGTGAAAAGAAACTGGGATTTAGTCAATTATATCCAGCTGGGTGAAACAAACAGCATGCAGCAATGTAAAAATGTGAAAGCTGGGGTGATTGTAGCAAGGGAACTAAACCTAATTTTTAAAAACTGGAAGCAATTTTCTAATCGTTCAACAGCAGGTGTTGATGTTGGCCAAACAGTTGCAGAGTATTAAAATGAAGAACCCTGCTTTTCTTTCAAACAGTCGCAACAGAGCATCAGCAGGCAACGAATCAGGAACACTCCCCCGGCCACAACAAAGAATGAAAAAAAAAAGGTTTTCTTCAGAACACACAATTCATTAAAACAATTTCTAAAAAAACATTCCTAGCTTGTTTGAACCCAGGGCTGCAGAAAGATAAAAAAACAAGCACACACAGAAAGCTTGTATTTGAGTAAGATGTTGAAATCCCGAGAAAACTAGATTAATTGGTCTCCTGAATAAATGTTTTGTAGGTGTTATTAACTGAATGGGTCAGAGGAGCTGCAGGATAAACTGGAAGGGTAAAGCTAGCACAAGCATTAAAATAATCTCAATCTTAGAACAGTGATGCGAGGAGGAAATACAGCACAAGTATTTTGAAAAGCAAAACCAAACCTATTAGATGTAGGTATGTATGAGCAGAGTTCTAGCTACTGCTAATCAAACACCAGTCAGTCTGTCAAACAATGTATTTCATATTTTGTAACGGTGAGACAGTGAGAAGTAAAAACGTCTGAATAAAAAGTAAATACTGAGATCTTATTATCATTATATCTATAAAATACAATTCGTTTATCTAAAATAATGATTTGTTAATAATAAAGAGTAATATTTTGCTTTGCATTTATAAACATAACAGGCAAAACCTCACCTGAGTAAATAGATGGAAAAAATTGTTTTGTTATTTTCTTATTTCTAAAAGATAAGAAAAAAAACTTTTCAAACCAAACTTACTTTATGTGAAAATCGAATTGCCCCCTAAACCTAGTAACTAGTTATGTCTCCCTTGACAGCAAAAACTGCCATGAAGCTCTAACTGTATTAGTAATGACACTTTTACATCGCTGTGGAGGAATTTTAGCCCACGTGTCTCTACAGAATATGACAAGTCAGAGGCATCTACACAACTCTTATTGATGGGATGAGATGATGCATTTGTCTTTGAACCTACCTCAAATTGTCAGATAAGTTCTTTTATAGTGTTTTTTTTATTAAACTATAGGTCAGGAAGTAATCAAGTTTTAAATGGCTATTTTTTTTTCCATCTTTAAACTGAAAGATTTAAATGTTTTGATATTTAAATGATGGAAGAAAAAGCTGTTAGATACAGTCCCAGGACAAAGTAAGCAGGATATTAGTTGTTTGAATGCTTAAGTGCTTCAAAGAAACCTTGCAAAGCAACAAATGGAAAGGATCCAAGGAAGAAACGTTAATCATATTCACTCTGTATGTGATTCATCAATGTTCCAACACAATGTTGCCTTCGTTCATCGTGTAATTATTATTATTCATGGCCCTGCTGATGACCATTGCGGTCTACTTTTCTGATTTACTTGCAAATCCCATTCAGAGGAAAGCACAAATTAATAGCTAACACAGTAAGGCAACATATAATAATGTATTTATGTGTGCATAGATCTTTGGAAACGTGTTGTGGTGTAATCTGTGTCTGCTTTGTCCCTCTTTTGTGTAAGGGATGGTACAACTACTAAAACATTGTGAGCACGACCCGTCATTACCAGATCTGCCTGCGGAGAAGTGTTGGCCTCAGAGTGGCCTGCTCACTTTAATAACTGTTATTACTATCCAGAGAGCAGGACCGAATGAGAGGCAGAGGAGCAGGCAAAAAGATAGAGCATTCCATAGTATGGCTTTAATGAGGAGGGACATTTGCTAAATGAGGGGTGAATCAAGGTGTGTCATAGATGGAGAAATAGTTGCCCAGATATCTGTGGATATGGTTGAGGCGAGGCACAGTTTGTCCACCTGGCTGAAAGCCATTGGCTGAGCTGCGTAATTAGAGGAACCAGTCCAGACCTCACCACATGGCCGCAGTCTTCCAACACTAGACAGCAGCAAACCAAGCATGGAACACTGAAGGAGACATAAGCCAGCATGAAGCCAGAGCAGCAAGAAAGTGAGCCATGGTCTGGATGCAGTGGCACCAGACAGTCTCAACCTCCTGACAGGAACACTCCGAACAGGCCAGACCAAACCTCACAAACCCCAATACGGATTGTAATACGCTTTAGAGCACAACCACAATATTATAGATAAACAGTATTATACTCACAAGCTTTGGATTATCTAAAATTCCAATATACCTAATATATTAACCTCTCCTTCTGTGTTACTTAACGCTCTTCCAGGCTTTACCTCATGTAGATAGAACTATCTAGTGGAGTGAGATTTTTTCTTCACCAACATTTTACACTGCCAGTAAAAACATAGCTAACTAATTCAAGTATGGTTTTCCACTTCAAGATTTCAAAAAATAGAAAGTTTTGTAAAGTTTTCAAAGGCAAGATAGAAGGTAAATATTTTTTCTGTGTATTTAGGTTGATGACACCATAAAAAAAACAGGAATCAAGCTGCCCTTCTAGAATATATGTGTTTAGCTCAACTTATCCCATGTTATGAAGCAAAACCCTCTGTATTAAGTAAAATTAAATGGTCACAATGGCTCCGGTCATTTAGAACCTAATCTGTTTATATTTCCTTTTGAGTGTTCATCAAATTAGTTTTGGTGCTTATTTGTTAAACCTAGTAAGAGCAAATGTTGTAAAACTAGCCAAAGTTACACCTTTACATTGATTTTACAGAAGGTTTTGGCTAGGAGGTTGAAAAAAAAGTGGTTTCCTACCATCAGTAACCTCAAGCAGAGCCTTGGTGATCACACTGCCAGCGATGTTCAGAGCCTGGCAGCTGTAGTATCCCATGTCAGAGCGTTCCGCATCTGTGATGATCAGATCCCCGGTCTGAGATACTGAAAATCGGCTGGCTGGTTGTGGTGGTTGATAGGAGAACAGGAGGTTCTATAAGGTAAAGAGGACAGAGACTTTGAGCAAAATAGCATCAGAGTGCTGTAATATTGATTCTACAACTATAATTTAAGGAACTATTCATACCCCTTTTAACTTTATCACATTTAATCTTGATAACCTCACAAACCTCAGTGTACTTAGGATAGGATATGATGATATAGTAATGCAAAATAGATTACGATTAAAACTGTGTTGAACCTCTTTAACTGTGATACAACTAAACAACTTTCAGTCTAACCAAATCTATAAAGTTTGTGTTCAAAAAAACAAAAAAAACAACAAAAAAAACTTTTAAGGAGGTTTGTATTTAAATGTATATTTTCTATTGAAACCATATCTCTTGCCCCTTTCTTTACCTGACTGCCTTCCCTCTGCCAGAAAATGGCCGGCTGCGGGTTCCCAGTGGCCTCGCAATGGAAGGTGACTGTCCTGCCAACTCCAACCACCTGGTTCCTTGGTCTCACCACAAATGCTGGGGGCACTGCAATACAGCCATGTGAATGGTTAACAACATAATAGGCAAACATAAGATACCACTGTAGAGTACAAATGATAACATCATAGGTGATAAACACCCAGCCTTATTTGAATGGAAGACAATATAAATTTGCTTGTATTCAAATGTTTTATGGTTAGGTTTTAAATGTCCACATAGTGAGTTCAGATGAAAGAAACTAACAGTCAGATCGAAAATCTAAACATTTGATTAATGTAATAAATAGAAGAAAAAAAAAAACAATAGTTGTTCACATGCTGCTCATTTGCATGTGCAAAGCCATGGACCATTAAAATTTACATGGAAATGGGGAATAAATTTGAGCCATCTGTCCATGCTGACACCTTCCAATAGTGTAGGCCTCAACAGAATGCTGTGTTCATGCATCTTAATGACACATTTCAGCTCAAATTAAGACTTCTGTTACAGCCAAATGACACTGGTTTAATAGGGTTCCATAAAAAGGAGAACACAGCCTGAACAGAGGTCAAGAGACATATAGGTGTACTCTGAATATCTCCTAAAACAATACAATCTAAAAACATATTTCATAATTTTTAAACTGAAGCTCTATAATATATATAAAAATGCAATCTTAAAACTGTCACGTATGATACAGACACAATTTGTCTAAAAGTACTGGCCAATTCTTTTGGGGGTGAGTTGTTGTGAATCCATAAAAAGGGAGGAAAAAAAATATTAAATGATGCGGTTTTACCTTAGAGGCACAGGATGAGAGTATTTTTTACCCACTAATGTCCTTTTGTCACTGTTGCCAATGACAACAGAAACATGATTGCTGACTGAAGGGTGGAGAGGTGATGGGTGAAGGATGGAGGGGAGGTTTTGACACCTTCCTGTCTCTGTCAGGGTGGTGAAAAGGTGACGGGTGACATGTCAACTTACCAGACACGACTAAAAAGGAAACATAAAAAACAACACAAAATGCCAGAATGAATAAACAAATAATAACAGCATGATAACAAATTAAATATAAGGAATATGACAGCATGATCTCGATAGATATAAATAATCATCTCATTTTCATCCTATGGAAAAAAGGCCGGCTTTTTGTTCTTGTTTCCAACCATATGGACCACATGTTTTACATTGAATAATCTGGACAGACCTTATATACACATGAACAAGAAGGCATTTCAAACATTTCTATAGACATAGGAAATTACAAACAAGTACAAATACACATTAAATAAAATGATATAAAAAAAACACATTTAAAACACATTTAGTTTGTTAAAGTGTAGCTCTGGTAACATGTTTGACTCTGTTATCATGCTGGAAGGGGAACTTGCACCTCAATTCTATATATTTTTCCATGTATAATAGATTTTCTTACAGAAATTAACAATGTTCCTGCAAAAGGAAAGAATACCCACAGTTCTGCCACCTTCAGAGCACCCGCTTCATATCTTTTATGTATCTCTGCTTGTAGCAAATTGTAAATGGTACCTTATATGTTTTAGTTAAACACTTACCATCTTTATTTGTAAAATTGTGCAATCATGTTTTTGTTTTTCATTAATAAATAAATTCTAGGTTTGTCAATTATGTAATGTCACAGTAAAACACATAAAAGTTATGTGTCAAGCCACTTCTTGCACAGCAAAAGAGAGAAGATGAACCTGTTTATAATGTTTTCAAGGGCACTAATGGGCTGCTAGATCCTGGTTACCAGAACACAGCTTTGCATATTTAAACCAGTTCCATAAAAACAGGAGGTGAATGTTAACGGTCCCTCTCCAGTCATGATCCCCCCCCCCCCCACACACACCCCGGCCAATCAGTTACATCATCTAATCTGTCTGCTACAGCGATTCCCTCGGAAACATAAATGCTGCCAATCAGAATGATGACTTGGTCCTTCCTCCTTTCTTCCACCTAAAGCTGGCCTTTAAAATGCAAATGAGACTTACAAGACATTCATGACTATCTATTTGTAAGAGGTTTTAGATACACACAATGATGGGACACCGGCAACTATGCAACCTTCATTCACCCCACCAACACCTTAATTAACCATTAATATGTGTCTAACTCTTTAATTACGTAACTCAACCCTTTTCATGGTGCTCTGATTACACTGTTGGACAAATACCAAGAAGAAAGACTTAAATCTGAACTGACAAAATTATTTTGTGTTGGATTTGCTTGAGGTATTCTTGCTTGAATCTTTAACATGATTTATAATAATGAAACTCCCTATCAAAAATAAATTAGCAGTGTTCTCAATCAATTTTTAATAACTGATGGAAGGATGCTTTATCAATTAATGGATGGATGGATGGATGGATGGATGGATGGATGGATATCCCTGGCAATAGACAAAAGGGAAAAAAAATTTGGTAACAAATATTTATTTAAAATGTTTTCTATTGTTTCATTCCTGAAGCTGTGAGACTCTCAAACACATGCAAGGACAATTACAAAGGAAAAAAAAAACTTTCTCATTTAACCGGCACTGTTCACTTTATTATCACACTTTAAAATGTCACTTTAAAATGTCACTTTAATATGTCACTTTAATATGTCACTTTATTAACCATCCATGCTGCTACAGCAAATGTTGCACTCCGAATTTTCATTGCTGCTATGTCCGAAGTCCCATATTGTAGATTTTATGTAGTCAAAATCGTATTCTGTTATATTTCCTATATTTTATTATATTATTCTTATTTTGTAGCTATTTTAAAATTGCTCTCAGGGTGTAAACTGGACCGTGGGATTAAAATTTCGTCCCACCTCATGTACCACATGTGATGTGATGACAAATGATTCCTTGATTGATTCCTTTGTTATTTATTTATGTATTTATTATTATTTTTTTTTTTTTACTCAATTCTATGTAACTCAAAAGAACCTTGTTATCAATGACAACAATAATTGGTAAATAAAACCACAAGCCTTGGTTTACATCAGGTATCAGGCTTTGAATAAAAGCTAGACAATGGATTCATCACAGCAACATACAGTAGCAAATATATTGCAGAGGTCATAATTGCAACCTTGGGGGGTTCAGTCACCCGCCACTATGCATTCTTCTATATGGGTGGTCTTAAACATTTTGTGCTCATATAATCTGCTAGGGTGAGATCATTGCAAAAGATGTTTGTATGTCTACATTTTGCTCATAAACACGTTTCAGCATTTATTACCTCTATAACAGCATGTGTGCTGACAAATAAGTTCCTTTATTCACACATTTTTGGCACCCAGCTCCAAGCCGCCATCCAGCCCCTCTACACGGGTTATTACAAACACTGCTCTAGGGACCATTATTCTTTTCAAGAATCTTTCTAAATATAAATCAGTGCTAGCAGCAACGCGAACCAGCTGAAAAAAAATAAAAAATAAAACATTGATTTTCAGACTGCAGCTTTCAGTCCATTTATATAAAAAAAAAAATCAATATACTGATATAGCTTAATTACAATAAATAAATACATAAAATTGGGCAAACATTATCCTGCCAAACCAGGCAGTAATCTATATTTACACATTTAACTGATTTGTCACACATACAACTCCTTGCAATATTCTCATGTGGCTTACATGATTAATTTCAAAATAAAGGCACAAATCTGGGGAGTGACTTGGTGGATGTTATGTTGGTTCAATCAATCACTTGAATATTTTTCTTGACATATTTGTAAGACCAGGAGAGTTGTAACTGGATGATAAACAAGCATGTAAAACAATAATTCACTGATTGAGTTAGTTACAGCAGCAAAAGCCACTGAAAGAAAAATAGCTCGGGGCGCCACTTCCACAGTGCTGCCTTTGTTCATGGAGAATCTGACCACAGAAGGTGAAAGAAATCCCCTCTGGCTGTTGAGACCCAGAATCACCTTCTAAACTGTGCAGCTCTAAAGACTTACAGAGATTATATGTGCCTTGTCAAAATTATTTAATCATATTAATTTAGGACATATATTTTTAAGTATATTTTATAATAAGCTGGATATATTGTTACACCCCTAGAAAATACAAAACTATTACTATAGGCCGTTTTTTGCAAGTGATTATTCACATCTAAATTCTGCAGTAAAGTTCCTCTATTGCAGAAGTTAAGCATAGCCAAACTGTTGAGATTTGATGCAGGCTGACGGCAGTGGTGGCTAAACCGACAGACTAAACTGTTGCTCCCCACATCACAGACCTCTTCGCTACTACAGTGACATCCCACTACCTATACATCGTCCCTTCTGCTTTGACCCACTTAGACCTACAATTACCCAGTTTTTTTCTTCCATCCCTGTGCCCGCATCTGTAATTAGAAGCATGTCATTTCCTAGCGTGGGACCGTGGCCCGCTTGCCTTTAATTAGCTGGACTACTCACAACCCACAGCCTTGCTGGCCTCTGTGCATCCAGGGCTGCAAAGACCTTAGTCTGAGATATTAGAAATTGTTCTATGCATCAGCATGTGATTTAAACAATATGATTCATGGCATCATTCTTTTAACATTCTTCTTCATAACTGTGGCAAGAGAGTTTTCTTGGCTGAAGTATAGACAGCTTAAGGATTTGCACTATTTAACTCTTACCAGATTTCAAGCTGAAAGGCTTGATGTATGAAAAGATGGTCAGTGCTTTAGTATCATCATGCAGACAGCGGGGATTTGCCCTTAGGTTAGGGCATTTAATTTCCACAGAGGACAGGGGAGGTTTTAGCATTTCAAAAATGATTTTGAGTCAGAAAAACAGCTTAATGAGCCATGCATCAATGCAGTTCCCTTTCATTAACTAACCTTTTATCAAGGGAAGTGAAAGCATGGGGGAAGGGAAGCAATAAGAGGAGATATATTGACCAGCATATTGGCAGGTGGCAGGTAATCTTAAACCGTGAGCCAATCGAAGGATTGGCAAATCGGGACATTATTGAGAAGGGTAGCCATATGAAAATGTACTATATCTGTTGTCTTATAGGGAGATGGAAGAAGAAAAGAGTTGCCTTGTCTCTTCAAATTTTTGCTGTGCAAATTGCCGGTGGTGACATTAATATGAGTGACCTCACTGCAGAAATTTCTCTCCATCCCCCAACTATCCCCCTCAGCCCCAATTCCCTACCCGTTCCGCATCAATTGTTAGCCAACCCTCAAACACCAGCATTTGCTTGATGGTATTCCTTCAATCCAATCCTCGTTCTTTGTGCTTAAAACATCCACATTTTTCCCTCCCCTCTTGTCTCACCAGACTCCAAACATTCCCATTATTTTACCATTAAATGGCCTCTGTGTTCCTCCAAGTCTCAGGAGACTTTTGGGGTGATCCCGCCCCCCATTTCCCCTGAATGGTTTCTTTCTGAATGTTCACACTCTGTGACTAGCTACTTTATAGTCCAACCGTGATATTAAGAGGTCCGATTGAGAGGGCCACAGGAGACACAAATATATTCCATAGGTTCACAAATGGTACTGTAAGTCTGAAAACATCAAGGAAGACAGGCCTCTAGAGAAATGCTTCTTGTGTAAGGCAAATTAAATCGATTGTTGCTGTGCTCCCATGTGCATAGCTCTACAACTGATACAGATTTTAGCATTCTTTTTTTTATTAGAAATCAATCAGGTAATTGAGAGAGAAGAGTTTAAAGTGATGACAATATGGTGGCCAGCCAGGTGGCCATTATTGCTATGCAGCTGGGCTAGTTAATTTTTCAATCAAGCTGCTATAAAAATCAGAACCTAAATGAGTACAATTGTCTAAGGGGTTTTAAACAGCCTGGAAAACAAAACTGTGTAAAGCTTTACACTTATAGGTGCTTTTTCTACTGTAATCTTGCCTACCATGGACGGTGAGCGTGGCTGATGCCTCCGCCTTGCCCACCATATTCTCTGCCACACACGAGTAGGAGCCTACATCAGTGGAGATGACTCGACGAATCTTCAGGGTGTGGTCCTCACGGATATCATATCTGGATATGAAAAGGTGCCCGTCCATAAAACGTCAACACATGTATCAACATATTCAAAGGCACAGACAAAACAAAACGATCAGGAGAGATTTTTTGTTTGGATGAGTCATACCGTCCTTTAGGCAAGTCACCATCATCTTTCCTCCAGCGTACAGTGGGAACTGGGTCACCACGAGCCTCACACTTAAACTCCACACCTTGGTCGATTAAGACCACCGTACTGCTCGGCCGACGCACAAAGCTGGGACGCTCTGCGGAAATATAACAGGAAATAAATCTGTCAGTCGTTTTGTCTGTGTATCTACCATTATTATTGAATTGTGCAGTTAAACCACTTAAATGTTCTTATTTTACAAAAAAACAAATATCCACTATTTTGTTTCAGTTAAATTTATTTATATTAATCTGGACTTGACCTAAACACTTGATAGACCAAAGGTCAGAATCCAAGATCTAATGAAGGCATCTTTCATCTGGGTTCCTGAATTAAATTAATGCTTACACTTTGTCTCGTCTTTGTATAGCCACTACAAAACTTGACCCAAATTTTATGTAAATTAAAGATAAAAACCTCTAGGTATCCTTCTAGCTGCTATATTAACCTTATTTTCTGGGAGTCCGGATGAGTATCTGGGTTAAAGGTATAAAATATAACAGAGCTGGTCAGAAACAAGAAACTGCTAAACCAGCCCAGGATCCGGTTTACAATGAGGCTGTGTGTCATCTTATTTTGTCTGCTAAAAATGAGGCTGTGTGTCATCTTATATTGTCTGCTAAAGGTCAGTGACATCATTTTGTACACTCAAAGTCAGAGACTAAACATCTGGATTTATTTTTTTAAATATTTAAACAAAAAGAACAGAATTAACAGACAATGAGTTTGATAACGCAATAAAGAGAGAGAGAAAAAGAAGGTAAAATACCAAGCACTGTTAGTTCAGCAATTTCACTTTCACGCTCTCCAACCATGTTGGTGCCGACGCACACATACTTCCCGGCGTCACTCTTGCGGGCGTTCGTGATCATCAACTTCCCTCCGCGTATCTGAGGAGATATAAGAAGGTGATTAAAATCTAAATATAAAGAACAAACTTTGGGCTTTTTGCCACAAAGACAGTGATATTTATTCAATCCGACTGAGGGTGAGCTGTTTTAGAAAGAAGAATAGAAAACACTTTAGGTTTCTAGAAAGAAAAGTAGCACAACAGAGAGGCTTAATACAAATGAACATCTCAATATTATGTCTTCTTTAAAAAAAAAAAAAATGTCCTTGCAAAGGCAAAAACTCGATTTCCATTCCTATTGTTAGCATTCGGTAGGTCTGTGCCTCTTCAGGGTAACCGATTTAAAACAAGAATCAATGGACAGTCCCTGAGGTAACACCTGAGGCACCGTTGGACTACGAGCACTTCTACAGTCACCTCAAACAACGGCAGGACTGTTTTGTCTGTCACTGAATTAAAGACAATTTCGAAAGCTGGGTTCTTGGCTTCAAGTGAATGACACACACACCCAGCAGTAAACGTGCGTTTCTCCAGGTGAATATCATGTCTGTTATTTCCCAGGGCTTTGATTACAGGCCAGAGGAGTTGCTTTGTTCTCAGGCAGTCAGAGAGGCATTGCGAGGCCCGGCACAGGCCCATATTCCGCCCTCTGAGCTGACAACTGTGGCAGTCAGTACAGATGAAGACAATAGCATGGTGCGCCAGTGATCTCTTGGCTCAGATTGAGCTTAAGGTTTTAAATGCACACATCAGCCTTCAGGAACAGCTCTAACCCCTGGAAGCATGTAATCAATATCCCTATTAGAAAGGCACTGACAGATAACCTGACACACTATATCACAAAAGTCTGATCTACTCATGACAACCCTGTTAAACTCTGTTGCCGGGATGATCCCACACAATGTGTGATATCTCAGCTAATCTACATTTCAGCCCTTTTTATGTCTATGCAATTCTTATGGGTAACTTTTCATTGCTTTTTACCATACAATCAAAGAAGAACATGACAGCTGAAAATTGTGGTAGCTGCATCATGCTGTAAGGATACCTTTTTAAATAAATGCTTTAAATGTTGAACCGACTACATTCTTTAAGATCTCAGTTAATCTATATAAAACACTTAGCATGTCTATGAGGTTAGCTTGACAAGCCTAAGACAGATAAAGGATAGATCTGGTGGTCCTGCCACATTCCTCAGCCCATCACCCTCTGTTTAGAAATAATAGCAAAACAGGAGACAGAGAGGCTGTAGAAGACTGGCTAATTTAGAGCACCCTGTTGTGATGGAGGGGTTTGAAGTATCATTATGTTACCGTTTGTTTGAGGAAAGGCTTAACAGCTAAAATACTGTGAGAATCACAAAGGCCCAAGGTCAGGGCAGCTCAAAAAAGCGGTGTACCTTGTTTTTTCGTCAGGGCTTCGACATTAGGGCCATCTTAAGGCTTGTCAATTCTATGCTTATTCTTGCCTTTAAATGTTTGTAGTAGTTTCCCTATGTCCACTGGGACAGTTGGAGTTGCCAAAGCAGCAGGAACAGACTGGGCTAAAGAAGATAAATGCAGTGGATCTCTTCCTTTGTGCGTACAGATTTTCTCTTCTCGCAGCGCACACAAGCTTATCCCTTTATTTCTGTGAGATTGCTCTATCTTGCAGCCTTTTGTCTCATGCCATTTGGTATTGCTGATAATTCAACCTCCCCCCCCACATTCAGAACTATTTTTTTTCATATTCACATGGCAATTTGTTTTTCAAGCTCGCCACAACTACTAAAGGAAGCGGACAATGTGCTGCATTTTTGTCATTCGTGATCCTGCTGACAGGCTCTAGTGCAAAAGCAGACATTGGATCTTTCACTGCTTGGACTTTTTTATTTTCATCTTTTGTTTGCATTGTGAGTAGAAAAGTTGTGTTGCAATAAGTAGGTTACAGGTTGACTTCCACTAACCGTTGTATGTCAGTGTGTCCCTTGGCAAGGCACTTAGCCCCAAGTTGCCTACTGATATATACATCGGTGGTAAATGTGGCTTCAGTGTAAAGTGCTTTGACTGGTCAGTAAAATTTGAAAAGCACTATATAGGTTTAGTCCAGTACTTATAGTTTAGTCAAGTTGTTAACATTACATTATGTCTACTTAACAATACTTAACCTTTTAAATCTGCTCTATTTGACAATCATGATCGCATTAAACATTATAGACTATGCTGTTTGCAAATGGCAGCGGAGGTTCTTCTAACATTCATCCATCTGCTTATCCATGGTCAGTTCACCAGGGCAACAGCTCAAGTAAAAAGACAGAGATTTCCTTCTCTCCAAGCAAATTTTAAGGCGCTACCAGGGCAGCTGAGAGACATCACCCTCCAGTGTGTCCTATGCCTCCTTCTGGATTACTGAGTTTCCCACTCTATCTCGACGGGAGAATCCACATGCCCATTTGTATCCAAAATATTGTTTGACACTTTGTCTGCGCATAGCAAATCTGTCCATTAAGCTTATGAACAGAATATGCAGGCTTACTGAAAAGGATCCCCATTACAGACTAAGTTGTTTGTGACGTTAAATAGAAATCCATCCTATGCGCCCCTCTTCACTTTCTAACTGTCACGGCGTTTTACTTGAAAAGACAAAATAATTCCTAGTTAAGCCATGGTGGCATGAGGTAATATGTGCTGCTTGAATTCAGTTCTGACTAGATAGATTCAAAAAAAAAGTTTATTTCTTGCAAAAATGTCAACAAAATAATAACTAAAAAAGTCTTACAATTTAGATGCAAACAAAAGTTAACATAGTATAATCTAATGGTCAAACATTAATGCAAAAACCTTCCTGCTTGCACCGGACATTTGCCAAAACAAACAAAAACAAAACCTGCCATCCTCCACCGATGTGTTCCTAATTACTCTAAATTAGAGGGCGGGTGTAATGGTACCAAAAAAAACTTGTAATAATTCCAACAATTAATTTCATATTTGGTTCCAAATCAACTAAAACATAATCCAGCCACGCATAAACCAAACAGAACCTGTAATTTACAAAAATTCAAAATAAATGGCCCCAACGCTAACGTCCCCTCACCAAATTTATTGTAACATAAACAAACTGTGGACATGATTGTCCCAATTCTGTTAACAGGGCCCCCCAGAGGACAGCATCCAGGCACCCATCCATCACCGCAGTTGATTACACACATTTTTCGATGCTCAAACATGACATCTAACATGCCGATTAGGGACGTCATTAAGAATCACAGCCTGTGTGTTTGATGGAAAGTATATAGTGAGTATCAGCAGCTGTTGAGCGCCTGTTTTCACCAGTGTCAGTTGGTGTCTGAACAAAGCATAGAAAAAAAAAGCACTCCTTCAGGAATGTGAAGTTACTGTTTCTGAGGTTGTTTTTTTTATTTAATTTTTTTATCAGGCTACAGACAACACAGATGTTCATGATGCTCTTTCATATTATATAAGATCAAACATGCATGAATTTGTTTGATCTGTAAAACACAAGAGATGAATAAATCAATTTGACATAATGCTTTCATGTGTATTATGACTACATCTGCAGACAAAACTCTGTGACAGATCAAGGATGATAAATAATTCTTTTTAACTAGATCGCTTGCTCATTTCTTTCACTTTTGGTCCTTACCAGCAATAGGTTTGTCTCTTAATCTTCCACAGTGGCTCTTGGAAAAATAAACAATAGTTGCCTTGTTTAGGAAGTTAAACCTAACTTTTTTCATTTGGGGATCTGTTTACTGTTCTTTGGTAAATACAGTTCATGAAACACCAATCTTTTTTTTTTTTCGGAGCATAAACTTTTGTTTTGTTGAATTCTTAGAAATGGTGGATTAAACAAATGCAAAGTAAGTTTAAAAATAAATAGCTCTGCTCAGATCGTTTGAAAGAACATATATGAAGCTGATGGAATAAATCGTCCTGGCTTTGGTGGTCTTTTAATTCAAGCTGATTGCAGATTGCTGCTTAGTTTGTGCAGCAGAAGCAACTGCTGAGTTGAACTGTTTATTCTTTGATCCTGGTCAGATCTGTCTATCCTCCTCCATCTCATCAATGTATCTTCACAAATCAATAGAAGCCTCCTGACTAAGCAAAAAGGACAAACTGTGACCAACAATACCAAATGTGACTGGAACCAAAAAAAAAAAAAAAACATCAACAAAAAAGCAGGAACAAATCTCCCTGAGGGTGTTTCGAATTAAACACAGATTTTGTTTGATGTAAAACACATGGAAATAACAAAAATGAAGAAGAATTTGCCATTTGAATGTTGGCAAAGAGCAAGCACAAAGATGGAACTAAAGAAATGAAGAAGAATGCTGTTTGGAAGGAGATTGTATTTTCCATGACATGTTGGAAGATTTGACCTTTGTCAGCCATAAAACAGGCTGGATTCGGATAGGCTGTCATTGTTTTGGATATCCCATACCCAATATAACTAGGACCCTGTTTTGTGATGCCAGCAGGTAAACAGGCGATATATAAACCAACTCTCAAGTTCTTGCCTTTTAATTTTGTCTTTGTTTTTGTAGTAAAATGCTGGTTGATAGTGGCTACAATGTCACATAGGAGCAAAGATATTGCTTTAATAGTATAAATAGTCTATAAACTATAATTATCATTAAGGCTATCAAGCCAAGATATTTTTTTTAAAAACTGTTCATACATATTCTTGTAATATTATAGGGTGGCAATTATAGTTGGAAGAACCCACCATCAGCAGGTCGAAGCTTTACAGAATAAAAATAAGTCTGACAAATCAGATTAATGCATGTCCAAAAAAATACAATGTTTAAAAAAAATAAGAAATCTATTTTGCACACCAATATGAACAAAAACAATGGAGACTGTGATGTGAAATACTTACAGTGATCCTCTCATCTCTGTCATCAATATTTACAGCATCTTTTTTCCATGATATGGTTGGTTCAGGATGACCACGTGGAGGCTGACACTCCAGGACAGCGGGCTCTCCAGCTGCAACAATCACATCTGCAGGGTTTTGCCTAAAATCGTCTCGTAGAACTACAAGAAACAGAGAAGAAGAAGACCATTTTAGAGAAATATAGTAAAAAACAAAATTTGCAGTAGAGCAGATGGCTCAATTGTGGTACAAAAGCATCTGTAGAAGCATACTGTATAGGATGTTGAATATTTTAAAGCCTATGTCTGCTGATATATTGAAAACATCACAATCTTCTCTTAAATCTAATCTTGTCATTCAGATAAATAATAACCATGATAAACTCATCTTGGTGGTCATCAGCTTTACTCATGGACATGTTCTCGGTTCACATAGACTTGCAAATAAAGTAATCAGGTACACACTCATACGTTCAGTACATGCTGGACATCAGTTCTCAATCATCACTTCTTCATCTTCCCTTGACACCAAATATGGGTTTCTCAGGCAATCATTTTAAATTAAAAATCTATATTGTATTCAGTCCCAAATGCTCATGTTGGTGGGGACACAATAGCGGTCTTACTAATATAGGCTCTACCAACTGAAAGAGATAATAGTGACTAAACCTTGGAGTTTCATTATGAACTCAATGGAGGTCATTGTCTTCTTATTCTCAGATCTATTTTATTGAAACCAATCTAATCCAATCGTAGGTCTGATATGAAGAACTGAGATAAATCTTGGTGTTCATTTGAGTGGTTCAGTGAAAAATTACAAATACGACCGCAAGTCGCAAGTTTAGCTGCTTCATCAGAATCCCTTATTAATATCACCATACCTGTCATCATCCACTTTCCGAGGACTTGGAATTACCAAGACAAAATGTCCACAAAGGAAAAAGCTTACAACTTCAGAGTGTTTATTTTTAGTGGAGTCTATTTCCTTAGCAACTCCCAAGGCCTCTAGATTATGCAAAGCTATAAACCCACACTTTGTAAAACCACAGGAAGGCTTGTATTATACAGTGTCGTGGTGACAGTTTTTTAGTTTTTATCATCAAAACATTAAAAAGTTATACATCTTGCTTAAAGTAAGGGGTGAGGAAAAACAAAAATGTTTTTTTTGTGTTTGTTTTTCAAATTAAGTGTTCACAGGCAGCATCAAACACCCAAAAACATAGGTTTTTGGGTGTTCAATGCTAATAAGACTGGTCGTTGATGTAGTAAAAACTAAATCTTACACAACATTTATCAAAAAGGTTTGTTTTAGATAAATAACCACAAAAAATGCGGGAGAAACACAACAAACGAAGCAGGTAACCAGAATTACTCAGTTTGTTAGTTTGCTTGGAATTGACTGGTGACTAACCAGTTATTTAACAAGTATTTAATATCATTTTCAAACATGAGCACTACCTAATGGAGTCTTTGGTATGGAAGTTGCTACTGGTAGAGTCCATCTTAAGCATTGTTTGGTTCTTGTACTGTTCTGATTTTTAATTTAAAAAAAATTGTTTTAGAAAGACAAGACCAATCCGTTATTGAACAAACAAACCCACACCCAAGAGACTTTGATTCATAAGAATAGCGTAATATTTCAACAAAAATAATCAACTTGAATATTATGACTCATCTGCTAAGGTGGATGCATATATGTATTCATAATGTGTTTTAAAACCAGATTAAACGCAGTTGCATGACGCACGCCCTAGACTTTGGGCCCATCCTCCGAGCTGCAGATGTGTGGTGAGTTCATTCTGTTACCAAAGGATCGAGTCATTCTAGAACGCAAATGTAAACACTATACATCCGATCCATTAAAGAATCAACTCCATCTGAAGAAACACTATTTGTGTCAGCAAAGCCAGTCTGGTCTGAAGAGGATTATTAGAAATGTCAGCAGCCTTGAGAACACAAACGAGCAAAACACTAAGGATTGCGCCGCCAGCTCTTACTCAGATCAACTAAAGTTTGAAATCCACTTAAAAAATGTAAATAAAGAACGGAATCCAGAGGGAAGTATTATAA
>JAVLVB010000318.1:4541551-4606084 GCA_032876305.1 Orestias chungarensis | reverse complement strand
TGTGTGTGTGTGTGTGAAAATATTTTCATTTTGTAGTTTAATATGTGGAAATAGGCCACAGAGTCAGGTCCCAGCATGAAGACAGCTCTTTGTCCATCCAGGATTTGTTCAAATATACTGATGATGGGATGGACAGCGCGGATATCCGGACCTGGATAGATATCAATTTGCTTTGTCAGGGTAAAAGGATCTGTTCTGCACCCCATTTTCCCTTTTCTTTATTCAAAACATTTTTCTTTATTTAACACATTTTGTCTCACACAGCCAACATGGGATGCTGTGAGAAGGCTGACTGCACAAAACGCACATATTTGTCAAAATACAGATTTCGAACACAGTTTCTAAAATCCACTGGGCTTTACTTAGGCTTTAATCAGTCATGTTCTACTACGTTGCAAAATGCAGACACCTTGAGCTTACTCACATTGGAGAGTCTGGTAACTAATATGATTAGGCTGGCCACCCACTGGACTGCCTTTGTCCTCTGGTATCCATAAGTAAAGATAGGCTGGTGGTAGCAGAGGAGAGGCTAACAACTAGACTGCTGACCGTCATTGGCTTTACATTTATTCATTTTGTTCAACGTTTATCATAAACTTTGTAAAGAAAAAAAAATCCTGAATAAATCCGCTCATAATGGCAGCAAGTTGGAATAGATCTGTTACTTTTGTTGTGTTTTTTTTCTTCTTCTTTTTTTTTTTTTAAGACGTAATTTTGTTTCTGTTTTTACAGATTTTATGTGATAATTCTTTACTGTTGGACATTTGTTATGGTTGCAAACCTGATTGAAATAAGAAAAACACAAACACCCCATATGTAGCCACAAATTCCAGATGAGCTGAAAATTAACAAGTTGGTGGTTTTCAACCCTCTATAGTTTAGAGTGCAAATAAGGATTCTCCTTATAATGAGGAATATGACAGGCAATCCTCAACAGCCTCATCTTCAACAAGTGTTTAAAGAAGTTTTGATAACATGAGCTACAACAACATTTAATTTCCCCTTGGTATTAATAAAGATTTTTTGAATTTGAATTGCATCCAATGCATGTTGCTTAGAGATGTGTTATGTCAAACATTTCCCTTGGTAAAGCTTTCTTTAAAAAAAAAAAGTATGTGTCTAATACAGTGGGTGACCAACTAGGGCATGCTAGTCACTAGTCTCTCTAATCCTAACTCCAACCTATACTTGCAAATAGATGGCATTGAGTAGACTCCGCATTTGTCAGAGCCACTCAGTTACCAGTGATGACATATTGACTTTGGAATGGATATAGCCTCCTGTGAATAGGACATAGTCACCGCTGGGTCTGCAAAAGTTTTTTTATTTTGGCCCTAACACCATGATATAAAATTTAGATGCCATAATTCGTTAAACTTAAACACTCTCCAAATGGTTATCTGAGACGGCCACTTTAAGTTCTGGAAACTCACAGGATCACCAACTGCAAAGCTACCCTCTGTCAACACGCGGACATACGCAGGCTTTTCAAAGGGAAATTGAAAACAGATGTTTAAATGTAAATTCAAAATGAGATTTCTGTGTTGCCCCTTTAACATTAATCAAAAGAAGACCTAATGCCACACACAAGTCTGGATGGTAAGATCAGATTAGATTTGTTCTGAGGAAATTAAACCAAGTAAAACAAGTGCCCTGCAAATCTATGGAAGGATAGAAAAACATGCACTAGGGAATTCAAGGTTTATAAAACAACACAGGAAGTCAACTTAGTGGAGACAGAATGCAGCATGGGTCTCTCCTTTGGTTTTTTGACTTGAATATTGACAGAATAGGGTAACCCTTTAGGAGGGAGTGAGGTGAATGATTTAACCACTGAAAATGCACAAGGAAGCATGATAAGTTTCTGTCAATTTTTATATATAGGTATCTGAAGTCAAACTTTAAAAC
The DNA here is from genome assembly GCA_032876305.1 of Orestias chungarensis. Classification (NCBI taxonomy): domain Eukaryota; kingdom Metazoa; phylum Chordata; class Actinopteri; order Cyprinodontiformes; family Cyprinodontidae; genus Orestias; species Orestias chungarensis. The sequence goes on along the minus strand of JAVLVB010000318.1, from coordinate 4,604,176 downwards.
TTTTAAAGCTGTAACAGTTTGAGGATATCAGGGTAATAAATGAAATACTATGATAGGATATAGTATTACCCCACTGTACAATAAACCATAACTCAATATCAAATAGCACAACAAACCCACGTCTTAATGCCTAAAATGTTCCAGCTAGGATCTTACCTTTCGATCCCATTGTACCTCTCACTTTGTCTTGAAATTTCTCACCTACTTCTTTGATGTGTGACCTCGTTAGCCTACCTGTTTCTCAGCTCACACAGACCCAAGAGCTAACATGAAAGACAGCCTTATGACAGTGGTGTGTTAACCTTCGATCGCCCACTTTAAGGCCGTTGCAGGTGGATAATTTGCCAGAGGCGTATGCACAGTGAGCATGTCTGTTTGCACTGCATGTATGTGTGATTCTCCTGGAGGGTGTGAAGACATACTTGGAGTCTAACAGTACTTTGAAAAAAAATCTACCTCCCCTCCACCATCTTATACTCTTCTTATGCTGACCTCTTCACTAGGGGATGGAACTGAATCGAGTGAACACCCTTCTCTCACTCTCTTTCCCTCTCATTCTCTCTTACTCTGCCTCTCCTTTACACTGAGCTCTTGACACCTTGCAGACACTCTACACCCATAGCAGTGTCTCGGACAAAGGGTTATTCACATAAACTTTACAAATGTGAATGCAGAAATAAAACAAGTGAAGAATTGGCTGACAGAACATTCTTTTATGATTATGTTAATAGTTTTTGATATATGTCCAAATTCTGCATGCATAAAACCCCTTTATGATAACCAATGCTCTTTGTAAATCCACGACACTCCATAGGAGGTCACATCTGCAGAACCACACTGGTCTGAAGTTGTTGAAAGCCTATGCTGACTTGTTGACCCTCAAATATCTTGTGGAGTCCCGTAAATATGTCAGCAATAGCAGTCAACATTGCCCCAATGGCCTTTAGAGGTCTGCACCTGCAAGCTCTAGATGCTGATAGAACATTGTTATGTCACTGAGCAGAGACAGGATTCCCAAGATAATGAATGCAGGAATCTAAATCTGTAAAGGGTTAAAAAGTAAAACACAGATCTAAGCAAAGGAATATGAAATCACATCTAGTTCTCTCTATGTCTTGGTGAAAAATATTGTGAGTTGTACTGGCAGACAGAGCTGTGAGCAATAAAGTAGATGATAAAGTAATGCGTTATATTTTGTTTTTTTTATTTAAATATCTTATTCTGTTATACATTCCTTTGGATCAGGGTAGCTATTTTTCGATAACTGGGTTGCATTTTATGGTGAAAATTTGACCCAGCTCTACAGTATGTTATTCTTAAATTGTTTGTTTCATATTTGTATGAATCTCCAAGCTTTGGTTACCTATCACATTACTATTACATCCGAATCCGTATTTTTTTCAGTTTAACTGTCATAGCCATGCTCATTTCATGTATTCTTTAGAGAACAATATATTTGATAATGTTGATCTTAACATTTGAGCGGACAATGTGACTACAAAAAACAAAAATAAAAGATAATAAAACCAACCTCGGAACTTTCTGAATGTCTTTCATACCTCTTCAACAGGGGCTCTGCAAGCTGGACTGGCACAGCAGAGGGCAAGTTTACACTTGAAGTGCCCCTGAAAGGCTACCAAGAGTAAAGGGGCTCACCTTTTTCCTCCTATGATTTCATGAGTGCTAGTATCCGAGAACAATTATGCACTACATGGACACAGTTTTTTCTCACAAACACACACGCACATAACTAAAAGGAAAATTTTCCCCCAGCCAAACAGACAGACAGACCATTGAGTGCCTGTGTTTGTTTAAATGGTCATAAGTCTTCTCATAAGGCTAGAAGAGAGAGATGGTGTTTTGGCGTACAAAGTAAAAGGCACAGAGGGCAGCGGGGCGGTAGGTTTATGTGAGTGACTGAGTGAGTGACTGGCTTGGCACCTCGTAGTTCAATAAACAGTGATTGTTTGATTGGAGTGCTGGCCCAGTTGGAGTAGAACTAAAGTAAAGAGGGTTGAGTGCTCAAGCTGTACAGGCTAAAAGCTAAGAGACAAAACAGCATGCAAGGGACAACATACTCAGTTTCTCTCTCTAAGAATGTTGCCACAAAGGAGGGAAAAAAAAGATCCAAAAAATCCTGATAGGAACACCCAGCAACAACATCTGCATGATAGTATCACATTTACATTGGCAGATTAAAAAACATTGACGAGCCCTTTGTGAATTTGGGAGCTTTTCAAAGAACAGCATGTATATATGGACAACACATGAAAGGAGGTTAGGACAAGTACTGAGTCTTATGATTAGGTAAAGGTTAGGTTCAATAAAAATTCCCCATTTAAGCACAAGCCTAATTGCCAATGGAATTAAATTTTTTTTCCATTCCTAAACAGTGCTTTAGCCTTGGTTCACAAAGCAATAAAAATTATAATGACGGGGATTTAGCTGAGAGAGAGCGGTAAATAAATATTTTACAAGCGGAGAAATTACCCGTATTTGCAACACTCAGAAGAAATGAGATACTCCTACAACAACACCCTCCACATATAAATATCCATTATAAAAGTAGGATGTTTATGATATGTGCAGACAAGGCCACAATGGTTGAATCGGTTGCAGTCTTTAGATAAATAAAAAAAATCTAACCAACCAAAAAAACAGCTTTCTTTTATAGTTTTGAATGTGGTCTATAATACGAGCTAAAGAATCATATTAAAAGGAGAAACTCTAAACCGTTGGTTAGAATACATACTCCACATGTATCTATACATGTAGAGAATGCTCTCTCTTTCTACCACTAATTTCACAGTCTTGAAAAACGCTGTCGGAAGAACAATCTAACTTTGTTCTTAATACTGTGTTCAACATATATTGCCCATTACCTATACTGTAGCTATTTCAGTTTAAATTAAACTTTTAATCCGCAAACTCCCAGTGGAAAATTTAGATTCACAGAAATTGGCAGAACAGTCGAAAATCTTGAAAATTACGTTTATTATTATTAATGTATACATTCTAACTAATTTCTACCATATCATGCAAACAACAATCTTGAGTGTGGAACCTGCTCTTTGGGGAACCTAAGCAAAATAAAGTCTTCTTAGAAGCTATTTAAAAACAAACGCTGGACTGTAGAAAAACGAGAGAGCAAAATTTTTAGAAGATAACAGGAAGGGTAAAAAATAAAATAACAAATTAATTTTTGTTCTATTAAATTGTGACCTCTATCTGTAGAATACACTTGAATGTTTTTTCCCTTTTAAAACCTCACAGTAAAGATAGGACTATAAATTACCTTACAAGTTTCTGCTTTTTTGCTAATCCCAGCCAGTTATGCCATTAAATAAGTTGATGTAAAAATAACTACTTAGTCTTTCCTTTAAATTAATTCAACTTGGTTTAGAACAAGAAGTCTCGATCATGCGATGTGGCCAGTGCTTTAAAAATTAATTATTATCGACCTCTCCATGCAAAAAGCTTAAAGAAATTTTTATGCACAATGTATTTAGCTGCCGTTAGATTTTGTAAAGTAGAAGCGCTACCATTGGCTTGTCTACTTTAAGATCAATTAAATTAAGACTACATGCAGACAGGATCGGTAAAGCAAACACAAATGAACCATATTTTCATGTACATCATTCATTTTACCCTTAGGATATAAAATTCCAGAGTGCCAAAATGTTGAAATAAACTCGAAACTAAAAAGTAACTATTTATTCTAACAAATCTGATGTTAGGTTATCCTATGTAGCAACAGTGGAAATTAGATATGAGATTTAGAGTACTGTTTTGGTGCTGTGACTTGAACAAAACTATTTACCTCTTGGGTAGACATGAATATTCTAGATGTGAGTATGATAAAAACTAATTGGGTTATCAAATGGTATACTGCATGAGAGTGAGAAAGGTTTTTGTGATCTTCTATGAACTTTCGGTTGCTTTCTTGCTCGCTGCTGCCATCTCTTCACAGACTAAGCTTGGTCTGGAGGTGTCATGTCCTGACAATGCAGACGATTTTGTACAGCTGTTATGGAGGCACAGACTCCACATTTGTCAGTATAGTATGCTCATTCACTAATTTAACCCCGCCGGCCCTCTAAAAAACAGCCATAAAAATCTAAAAGCATCTATTTTGGTATTTGTTTGCTTCTATACGATTTCATACAGCTCAGCTAACATGATGTATCTTGGTGTTTTTTTAACAATATCCTACTGTGAGATGACCTTCTGTCTGTGAGGCCCCACTAGCTAACCTTCTCCCGGCATCTGCAAGATGAGAACCGTATTAAAACAATCTAGCCAATTAACATTCCAGGCTCTTGGAGCTCCTTCAGCTACCCCCCTTCACCTCTATCATTGCTGCTCCTTAGGACGCCCCCCTCTTATTCTTGTTATTATGACAAAGAAGCAGTGTAGGACCCAGATCAGTGATGACAACCATAAATGGGGGTGAAAACAAAGATGTAAGGCAATTTGTTTTCCTTCCTGCAGAAGTAGAATTTGTGTAGTTGTCTGTTTTGACATGAATGCTTGAGTGCCTGGCCATCTGTATCTGCATCTTCAAGAAAGTGACAGAAGGGGTAGATACAAAATGGATAAATGGATTAGCATCAGTAAGGAAGGCACAGTAAGTGCAAATGCTCCCAACAGAATGTGACGTGCAGTGACACAGACTCATTTGTGCAGAGAGAATAAGTCAAGAAGGTGTCCTGAAACAGGAACACACGTTAGCCTACTCAGCTGGCGACAGAAAAATAAATGAATCCAAAGTCAATGCACACTTCCCCGTAGAGTTCCATTTGACCTCATGCTTGCCCTCCTCGGATCATTTTGGAGTACAAACATCTGCTGTGAGTCTTTTCCACTTCGCTATTATTCTGAGATCCTACGGCCAGATAACAGGACATTCCTCAGCCTCTTGCTCATCTTCTCAAAACAAAGCTATATCATCTGCAAACAGTAGAAACAGATACAGTGATACCAAATAGCAATGCTAAGCAAACTGCAGCAGGAAAACGGGAACAGAATCCTGGTGTGGATGAGATGATGTTTAAAGTCTGTCCCTGCTTGCTATTGGTTAAGTTGATGTTCCAGTGTATACAATGGAACCACTTCTGCAGTGGTCAGTGCTCTGAAATTACACTTTCCTTTAGGTTTAGCATCTTGGTACCGAAAAGGTGCAGCACAGGCACAAAAGAGAGCGACAGTCCATTGAATTGGCCAAATGAATTATTAACAAGCAGAGTTTCAAAGCTTAGCACAGGAAATACGCCTGCCAGATATCACACCCAAGCAGGCATTTTCAACTGCAGTTGCACAATCTTTAAAATTGTGTCGATCAGATACAAGTCTCTAGATGATTGCTGAAAAATTTGCTTCGTGGCTATACAACAACACTTAAAGGTTTAGGGATATGAATACTTTTCCCACGTACTGTATACATCTGACATCTGATTCATGGCTAATGAGAGCCAGTACAACATGTGGTGTGTGAAGTTTTCTATTAAAAATGCTTAACAAACTAATTTAAACAGAAAATGCTCAGGTCTTTCTTTTGTCTAAAATCAGTGTAAATATCTTTTTAAACTAATACACTTACATTTCCTAATTTGATTGAAGTTTAGCAAACAGTAAGTGCCAGTGAGTGATGTGGATAACCATGTCCTGGAAGGGAAGGGAACATAAACTGGGATTACATCAGTTGCTGTTGTGGGGGATGGGAAAGGTAACATAATAGTGTCTGCGTGGAGGAAAATTGTCTGGCTCAGAGGAAATTAGGGACAAAAAAAACGTCAAAAAAACAGAAGGGGATCCAAATGTAATGTTACAGTCGATCCCTCAGCCTTTCGTCATGGCCACTTTCATTTCCACCATGCTGATCCCCTTCCAATCACTTTACCAGGCGTAAGAGAGGCAGGAGACCAAGGAATGCAAGAGGAAGAGGTGCTCGGAGTAGAAGGAGTCGCATAGGTTAAATAAAAGTGGAGAGGGTGGGGGTATTTCCTAATTCTAGGGCACGGGAATGTTAAGAGGGTGAGACAAAGCAAATACCGGTACTGGTATCCAAACATGTGCTGCAGCCCTGAAAAGGGGCACATCTTTCTATGATCAGCTGCCATCCCCATTTCAATGGTTTCCACATGGACCTTAAACTCTCCCAGCTGGGGCAGGAGAAGATGAAAAGATGCCCATAACCCTATCCGGGATGGGATCTGTTACAGTGGGAAGTGATATTCAAATGAATGGGGCTTGGGAATGCTGTCAGATATAGTACACCAGAAAGTGATGGAGCTGAAATTGTATCTTCAACACTTTGCCAAAGGAGTGAATGCCTTCTCTTGTAAGATCAATGACAACACTTCAGTGCTATAGCTTTTCACTACACTTGTCAACTTGTTCAACATGCAAAATTAAGCATTGCACATACCAAGGAGAAAAGTTCTGTAAACATGCCAGAAATTACACTGATCCCTGTGAAACTTACACAGAGAAAGGTTTACAGACAGTGTGAACTCCTGGATTCTCTAGCTGTAAGATTTTAGCTGATGGTTCACAGACAAAAGAAATGTCATTATATAGTTTTTACTCGTTTGTTTTATGGTATGCTTTGCTACTGTTAACATGCCTGAAACATCCTAGTGAGCCGATTTATGTTTGTGCTCCCCAGGGTTCAAAGCCAGGCCCAGCTACATAGGGGAATTTAAAGTTACCGCACACTAACTCACAGAGAACTCCAAAATATCTGCTAGATTTATTGAGGAGGAAATAGAAGTTTTTTTTTTTTTACTTTTTCGAGCTGCTGCGAGCTTCTTGCATAGCCTCCCAGAATTTAATCTTGGCAACCTAAGAAGCCTGGAGCCTGGCGAACAAAGATGAATATCAAGGCACCTTTTGTGCAAACATATTTAGTGTGGGGATTTGGACTTGTATTTCTCTTCTCTAATTCAAACTCAGTTGTTATTTTCCTTCTTATTCTGGCAAGGCTTTCATGATGTTCAAATCGTACAAGTAGATTCCACTACCGTCTACATTATTTAGTCCCACAATTACGTAATGTTGATTTAATAAAAACAACATGTAATGTAGTGTGAGTTGCCATGTAGATACCATTTATTTATGTTATGATTACATATTTCAGTGTTTCATTTCAGGATGTTATGTGACAGGCCAAAACGGAATTGCCCGTAATGGATCATACATATACAAGACTTCTTAACAAAATATACTAAAATTTATGGATGTAACACTTCAAATTGTGAATTTCTTAATAAATATTTTTGCAAAGCACAGTAACCAATGCCTGGCCTTTGGTGATAAGATACAGTAAAAATATTATAGAATACTGAATACTAATGAAGCATTGCTCATAAAAACCATGTGCTGACTTGACTGGACATTGAGATGGAATATTAAATGCTGCTCTCATCTGTTTCCCTCCAATCCCCTGCAGGTTCTCTCAGTAAAAAAGCTGCTGAAGGATCTTCAAAACATCAGCATAAAAAAAGTGAAATGTGAACAAGCCAAGGAAACTCCATGCTGAAACTAGAATGAAACTATTAGATTCAAAAGAAAAAGAACTGAATGCCAGCTGTGTATATGTTTTTTGAGTCATTTTTTAACTAATTGTCGAAGACAAGAGGTGTTTATGTGGTACTTGGGATTCAGCATACAATTTAACAGAATTTTAGATCTTTATTAAATAATATAAGAGCAATTAAAGTGTTTTTTTTTTAGAAATAGAAATCAATCAAATCAAATCAAAAATACTTTATTTATCCCAAAGGGAAATTAAATATGTATAAAAGTACTGGAAAAAATCATACAGCTGTACAGCATCCAAAACAACAAGAAATAGTCGTCCAAAAAGCTGTTTTTCCAAGAAAAACAAGAAAGAAAGAAAAAAAAAGAAAAGAAAAGATCGCAATGAAAGTTGAGGAGCTCCTCCAACAAGACAAAAGTAAGGGTTAGCATTAAGTTGATAAACCCCTTCCTAGCAATAATCATACGCTACAGTATCTCCCATGTAACCTCCTTAAGACTTGATGAATAAACTTCCATTTTATTTTTTATGCATCCTCAGGGATAAGGGAACATACCTCACATCGGAAGACAACTTATCTGAAAATGCTCCCCTCCACCTTCCCTCTAAGCTCATCATGAAATAAACCAATGTTTAGTTTCTGCCAGTACCAAAGCATGCCAGCACACCGATGATAAGAGGCCACACAACCAAAATGCTACAATGTGCTCAACAAAGGACAAAAAGCAGATCAAGGCCAGGATGTGCTGGGGCTTGTTCCATTCTGCAGGGGCAGATGAGGGTGCTTAACTCGTTGTGAAGCAGGGAAAATAATTCAGACCAGTTCCCCTCATGTGGGTGAGACTTGCTCGGAAGCACAAACCATATGGTGACATGAACATATAAACGTCTGCAGTATTTCAACTGATTATCATTTTTATAATATCCTCTAAGGATACATATAGCTTTTTTTTCTGACCAATCAAGATGACACACAGAGCTGAGTTCTGACTAAAAAAATGAAGATTAAAAAAAATAAAAAATCTACCCCTTAGTCTTTATTGTCTGAGAATCCACTTGTTGGTTCTACCAGCGAGAGATAGCATCTCAGCAAACCCTCTCTGGGCTTCACAGGACCTTGAAAACCTGTGGGAGGCAACACACCTGCAGAGCAGACAATGGCAAACCAACCTTTAGGACCTGCTGGTCTTTGAAGTGGCGATGGATGAAAGCTCAATACCCGGGGCCTTCTTTTATCACACCCATCTTTCTGTGGTTTCAGTGTGCAGCCTTTGTGTTGAGAGACTGCTTTAAGTCAACCAGAGCTTTTAAGGACACTGGAAGTTTTGTTCTAATTACTTCTAACAATTGTAATTAATATTGGTTCCACAGAATGATTATGGCCAAGGGTGACAATCTTAGTTTCATCATGTACCAGAACATGTCTCTAAAAATTAAGAATTTTGCCCAGGTGTACATTTGCAAACTGCCCCCTACCTTCCTCTAAGGCTTTTAGAGTAATAACTTCTTGCGGTACAAGACTGGTTTCATTGTGGATAATGACATTTTCTCACAAGCTTAAGCCAGCATCTTACCAACATTTATTTTGCCTTGTTTTAGTTCTGGGTTTGATATCCACATTTCAAACCAGATAAGGGGGTCCCTGGGACCCAATCCTATTATCCTGTTTGAGCTGTAAGATTGCTTCATATACCGGTTTTAACAAGGGAATGTGCCACATGCAAGTCTTTAGGAAGAGCTCCAAATGATGAACAACGATGACTTGTGAAGTCCACAATTGATTATATTCCACCGTCAAATATACCCATAGACATGCTTCTGTTTGACTTAAAGGTTGTGAACCAACTTAGCAGAAGCTTTATCGATTGTATCACCCTCTGGACTTTACTTATATCTTATTGTCATAGTGTTGTTAGTGTATGGAAAAGTATAAGTTTAAAGAAAATACTGAAAGGTTCTGGTTATTTTGAATTATGATAAAATGTTTGTCTTTGTAAAAAAAAAAAACATATTTAGAATTAGAAAAGCATATTTGTTTAAACATTTTTAATTTGGCAGACCTCATTTGGAATATGCAGTGTGTTGTATCATCTTTCCCTCTGGAATAAATGCATCCTAAACCATTAATACCAAAAAGAAAAAAAAAAACAATAACCCAGCACAAAAGGGTTAGGACTGAAAGCATAAAAAGAGACCAGATTTACACCAGACACATCTAAGATTGTTTACCATTTCCTCTAGCTTTAGATGACCACTAAACAAGCATTTCCAGTGTAAACTAAGTAGTTTTAAAACCTGACATCATACATTCCAATGCATTTCCTGATGACTACGATTATTAATTATTTCTTGGCAGCTGATGGATGTATTTTCTCCCAATCTCCTCACATTTCAATCAGAGAGTTGTTTTTTTCTTATCCTTCTAAATCTGTTTTACATGTTCAACACAGCACTCTCATTAGTTCTTTGTTCCATTTGGTTAAAAAAACAAAACATTACTTCATAGTAAACATAAATAGAAAAAAACTTTAGCAGAGCCTTAGAAACTGACAACAAAAGCAAAATGAGTCTAAACCCTGAGGAGTAGACAATGTTGTGATCCTGTGAGATCTTTCTGAGTCACCTCTGTCATCATATGGATAAAAACCTTACACTTCTGGTGCCTGACCTTCCATCTATCACCGTCTTTTTTTACACACCATCCTTAATGACACATCACTGGCACTTGAAGGGGTTCTGACTGTACGTCGTTATGAGTCACCGGACTCTGAAGCTGTCAAAGCGGTACATCCTCTCTAGTGCTGACAGAAATAGCTGTACAGGATGTCAGACTAGAATAATGGACTCTGTGGAGCTCTTTGGTTCCCTGCAATTCATAAAGTAATTTTCAATATGCAAGCTGTTGGAGCTTGCCATCATTATTAGGGTAAAAAAAACTAAAAAATGTCAGTTTAAACCTATTGTGAATTCAAAATTGCATGATTAAGGATTCACAAAAACCTTTGACAGTTAGGAATTGTACTGTTTCAAGTTCTCATATCTACATGAAAAGTAGAAATGCAGCAATTATTCCTACTGATGCAAAAACTATATTTATTTTGGTTACTGCCAGTGTACTATTGAAGAGTTCCTGTCAGCTACTAAACAGACACACAATTTGCAGCATCTAAAAACCTAGAAAACACATTAAAAATTGCTAAAAAAAGGGTCATAGGCAATGCTCTTTTGGTTTCTATACCAAAACACAATATTTAGCATTCATAAACCTTCTTTCATTCATCTGACTCGCAGGTCAAAGCTCCGTGTGGGCGCAGGGTTACATGAACTACACTATGCTGTACACAGAAAAGAAACATTTTTGTGGTATTTGATGAATTGACTTTGAAATATCGGAATGGTAGATATCTTTTTTTCCCACATCAATACTTGAGAACTACTGTATAACCACTCCATACCTGTTAGGCTGGTTTAAATTCTGCTGGCTTGGCCAAATCTTCATAAACAAGATAAAGAGGAATCCAATTAAAATGTTTTTTTTTCATAACTTGCTTAAATTAAATGTATGTTTACCAGGATACATAAAATAAAAAATACAGGAAAATAATTAGTTCATACTTGCAGTGAAGATATTCACTGGACAAGACAATGTTTTAAATATGAAAATAATGATCTGACCCTATTTTATTCTTTTCTTTACATTTCAGATATTTTGCAACCTAAACAAAATAGAATAGGATCCAGGAAAGAACAGAAGCAAAATATGAGGTTAAAAGACACCTCAGACATTTTGCTTTTCCCCCTATTTTTACTATGCTTGTAATGTGGAAACCCTACTTAATACAAATGTAACCTGAGCCAGCTTCTCTTTTTAATCCGCTAAAAAATATGAACCAACACTAACAGAACATATTATTTAGAAAGCCTAAGATAAGGACAGCTGATGATCAACTTCAACATTAGAGTAAGAGCAATCCATGGCCACTCTACAGGAGGTAGAGGAGGAATCCCCAGACTGAAGAGACCCTCCAACTTCTGATTTGTCCACTAAAAGCCCCCCTGTCTCAGTTTTATGAATAAACCCTCATCCACCCACACCCTGCATGAGCCCATAATGAGTCCTAGGCTAATGGATACAACAACACAATTAAAGTCAGGAAAGACTACCTGCTCCAATGTGTGCACAAGCATTAAAGGAACCACTCATTGTGCTGATGTGTTTTTATATGCAACTATGTCAGCTTGACCACCTATGCTTCAGGCAAGTGTCTGCATATCAGAACAATGGGAAACACTGCAGCACATAGTACTATGACCGACGGTTTGAAGAAAGAAGTTTGTGGCTTATCCTTACCTTCGGTGTTTGGCACAGAAAAGTTAGTAGATCACAATAATATATAGACCACAAACACATGGTTATGTTCCTGAACCAATGGGTGTGTTCCAAAATATAGTGCAATATTTTCTATAAGTCAGATTTCCACTATAATAGACCAGCCTATAAAAGACCAATCTTAGTTTATTATTAGTGTATAACAGCTTCACAGAAGCAATGTTTTCTTCCCCTTTGGTATGTGGAAGTTATATTTCCTTCACAATGTCAATTTTGTGGTGTCCTTGATATGTTGTTTTCATTTTGTGTCTATTTTTAAGCCAAGGAAATGTTTGCCTTTTGCCATTTATGTCTATTAATATTTCATGATTTTCTCTCTCTCTCTGTTTCTCTCTCTGTTTCTCTCTCTCTCTCTCTCTAGATTTCAAACATTCCATCCTGCATTGTCAAACTCACATCAGTCAACAACATGCCAAAAAGAAGTGTTATAAAGCAACCTCAAAAATATTTTTAGTAAAATATGGCATCTAGTTTAATAATTGTGAAATCTGAATGCCGTTCAAATAAGTCTGCAAAAGCTATGCAATGATTGCTCTTCCTCGAAAGATAATTAAGACTCTAATGTAGAAGAAGAAAGCAACTAATTGGCCTGAAATCACTGCAAATTGGCCACCATTTAACTTCTTCCGGTCCCACAGAAGTATGGACACCAGGGAAATCTCCCTCTCTTTTACTTGCAGAATTCCACAAACAAATAGTCAGTAATCGCCAATGGGGAAGTGTGATAGTGGAGTGTACAGGAGAGTGTGGAGGCATGGGTCTGGGCTACTGGGACCAGTTGACCTGTGTTTGCTTGCACACAGCAGGCTGGGCTTATAGACATCTGTGTCTCTGAGATTTCCCACCATAGAGCGCCTTTAAACCTCAAACGTCAGCACAGGAGTTTCCTCAAGGAGAGCTGGCCCACAATGCTTCTTGGACCATTTTCTTGATTTGTATCTTGCATTATGTTGCTAGACTTCCTCTGAGTCTGTGTTTGTGTGTATGTGATATGAAGGGTATCATTTTCTTCTTATCTAAACATCCTACTTTGGCCCACCAGTGCATTTGTTTTGATAGTTGTATGAATGCTTTATGCCTTTGACTGGTAGTAGTAAACCACAATGTTATTCCTTTACAATCCTGATTTTACTGAAGCTGAATTTCTGTATAAAAAGAAAAAGAAACACAAATGGTAAAAATAAAGGGCAAGCTTTGTGGCAATTGATTAATAGACTTGAAACCAGCCTTAGAGCAAAACATCTTAGTAAGTAAGAGTGAAAGTTTTTTTGGGATGTTTGTCAACTTGGGCGGCATAGCTGATGGACTTATATAAAATCATACAATATCCAAAAGACGGTACAAACTATAAATACGCAGGAATCATCTTTTTTAGAAAAACTATGTTTTATACCACATCCAGGTTATGAGGCAATAAACAATATTGGGTTAATTTGCAAGATGAAACAATATTTATTTAAGTAATATTTTTACAGATTCCTTGTCTTAAGAACTGGTTTTGTTAGACTTTTCAAATAATTGTGATGTCTATGGAATATTTAAAAATAATAACAAGGCTGGATTTCTCAATTGGAAAGTCATCTGACTTTTCAACTGGGGGCTTGGGTTCTAATCCAAACCGGGGCAAGGATATACGCCAATAGAGTCCAGTGTGTGTACAGAGGCAAGATCCTTTGTGCTACACCGTACTTTCTAAGTTGCTTTGGATAAAAGTGTCTGCTAAATACATAGACACATTTATAATATTTCCTTCTGTGTTTTCACAAATTTATATCTTTATTTGAGCATAAAATTAAGTTTACCTTCTGAACAAACAATAATAAGTGCAATAACCATACATTTAAATTTGTGAATAGCCCTTTAGTTCAGGAAGCTATAAAGCCAATTTTAGCACACAAAAAATGTAAGTTTTTCCAAAGCTTATGTAAACATTTTTTTTGTTGCCAATTTCATGACTAGTCTATTTTATAAACCGTCAACACAACAACCTCCTTTCTTAATTTAAAATAAAGAGACTCCAAAATTTGTATATTGTTTACCCAGTACAAAAATTTGGGGTTTATGAAATGAATACAAGATTTTCAAAAACATTTCGAATCTCCTTCCCCTGAGATGCTGCTCGGACCACTATGGCCTCATGACCCACATGTATAAAGTGTAGGAATGCTGATCCTTATCTAATGTAGAATATGGCCTGAGGACGAAACAAGTAATCTTAGGACACAATACTCTGCCACTCACAGTAAATTTGTCATGCTATGTTGTCAACAACAAGAGGGTGCTTCAGAGTGTCTAAGTGTACCTTAATTGAAGTTGAAATGGAATTGATTCATGTTACATCCTACAAGAAGAGTGACAAAGTTTTTGCTGAGAGTCCAGGCAGAGTTACAATAAAGCCATTCCAGTGAACCTCAAGCACTCAACAAGACAGGGTCCTCGTCTCTGTTTCTCCCTTCCAGACAGATGCCAGAGTCATTGTTTATTGGAGTCTGCTTTTCAGAAAGAAAATTTGATCCTACTGGCTGCCAGTGTCACCACTGGACCCCTGTCCTCCACTGTCATTCAATCCCATGTATCCTTCTTTCAGGAATGCACTTCAGTCATTCATTTGTACTCTCCTCCACTTTTTTCTCTGCGCCACGGTGCCCGAGGCAGTTCTAGGGGTAGTGTGCAGTCTGGTTGCCCCACATCTATTAATCCTCCCTGATGAAACTGGATATGGTGACCTCCTCATTGTCCAGTAGTCTTTATCCCTAGGTCCTGTCTGGTAAGTGTCAGCCGTCAGTAGCTTGTGAGAAAAGGAAGAGGGTGAGTGCTATGGCAATCTGGGAGACAAGCCAAAAGTACTGATTATTTGTTTATTTGCATTAACAATTAATCTCGGCAACAAGTCATTGTCCCTATTAGAATATTTCCTCTTTTGCAAAATGAAGCTTAAAAATAGAGTTGTTTTTGTTTTGAGGGGCAGAGTCTCTATGTAGATGTATATACCAGCAGAAAACTTGCAAAGAGGTGTGGGAGCTCCATAAACAGCCACCCATCTACTCATGGTGGGCACCAGCTTAATCACACACCATCCAGCATTTGTCTCAATTCTGGCTGTGTTAGTCATTCTGGCAAAAACAAAGACTCAAGCTTGTCAAGCAATTTTTCAATGGAGTTGAGGTTAGAACAGGGTATTTTATCCTCCCCATTCCAAAATTGCCAGTCTCTAAACCCTGCAAAGTGGGGTTTTCTGGATTTTTTGTTATTGTGCAGGTTAGATTTAAGTCTGTAATAGAACATGTAAGATATTACAGGGAGGATAATCTAAAATGTATACCCCTCAGCATTGAGAATGGGTCCAATAATAAGAAGCCCTTTATTATTGGTACAGTCCACATACTCAACTGTTTACAACTGACAAATGCATATTCCTAATAACTGTGGTGATATTAAAGGGTAAAGACCCAGCATAAGAGTTACAATCACTAAACATTTTATAACTGCCAAATAATTAACCGACTTTCTCTGTTTATATGTTTTTATACTGACTCTGTGCCTGTACAAATTTCTCGTCGGGCAGGTCATCTTCCCGTTGTTGTAACCACTAAGCAACCTAAGGGCTTTTCAGCCATTTTCTTATCTAATTCACATTTTTTATCTTGTATTAAGGGTACAATTATGTTGTTTTTTGTATGAGAATATTAAAACTGGAGATTGGCAATCTGTAACAAACCTCGGTAGTTATATGTCAGTTCTCCTCTAATGCTTAAGAGAACGTCCAAAGCCATCTGTTTGACTGTCATCATTTGTGTGTTCCAACCAAAAGAGTCAAATTTAAAACCATGACTAATAAAGACAGCAGGATGGGTAAAATGCCACACAGTTCCCCCAGCAGAGTCAAAATCTCTGCTTTATTAAACACACAGTGACATAGTTCAGTGCTGCCTTCCAACCAATCACACTGGAGGAGAAACTGGGGGCAATTACAGGAAAGGTTCCTCTATTACACAGGAAACACACCACACTTTCCTACCCTGTGAGACACGACAATCCCTTCGCACCTCACATTAACATAATCTACATTTACCATTTGAAAAGCAATTTGTCTGAAAAAAATCTCTCTCCCCCCATAGGTTCATTATTGAGAGAGTATCCATTAAAAATAACTGAATTACCATCACAACTGGTTCACCACGAGCTTCAGCGTTGGCAGGCTTTGAAAGAGTAATTGGATCCATTAAGGGAAGAAAAAAACCTAACAGACTAAAGGATGCATGTTTTTGGGGCATAGTTTGAATAAAACTGTTTCAGCCACAGGATGTGCTTGTTAATGCACTTTCCCTCTTAACTGTCTTCCTTGTCTGCTCTTACTGAAAACAATTGAAAGAGTTTTGTAATTTAATTAACTATACTTTAGAGCTTAGACTTTTGTTTGAAAGTAATGTTAATAACAAGTGTGACATGAACAGTACAAAACACGTCCCTGGGTGTCTCGGTCAATCACTTGCAATATTTGCCAATTTGGTCTCCCAAAGGAAAGACTTGTAAAAGTCCTTTTTAAGCTAATTTAATTATTTTGTGACTATTTATATACCTGCTCTTATTGACACATGTCCTTTCGCAATAAAAAAAATGCATTTCACTACTGAAGCTTCTCAAGTCACGTCCACACATGAAAAAATGATCATAGTTATCAAACAAGCCTGTTAAGTTAAGATTATTATAAAATGTGGTTATAAAGTTTTGTTTCTTAGGAAACCCAACAGAATTATATGAATCATTCACCTACAGCATTGATTTGTACTAGGAAAGCATTGAATGGGGGGTCACAGTCGCTTGCAAGGTTCCATTGATTTGCATAAATCCCTCATTTTGACAAGGCTCTGTCCATTTGTATTCTAATAAAGATACATATAAATAATTTACAACTGTTGGGAACATGTTTGTTTAAAATTCGAATTAGAAAGTAATGCTTTTGAAATACTGTTTCTAGCTTATTATATCTACATTACAGCTAGTTTGTTTCACATTTACCCTGTAAATACCCAACAACTACAGTTACTTTCCAAGTAACACTGGAAGAAGACCCTTATCACAATCTTAAAAAGAGATTAAAGGATGTATGAGTTACATGGTATAAGCTCTAAGTAATTGACATGACGCCATGGCATGATCACTCCAACAACAAAAAATGCAGCCCAGGTAGAGCCTAACTCCAAAACAAAAACTGTTTTAATGGTAGAGATGGCAAAATTCCTGCATTACCTGAGACATTTTACCTTGTCAGGCAACATTAGAATAAAGAAAATGGCAAGAATATTTTCCATGGAGTCATAAATTTGGTTTGTACGGTTATTTGCAGAAAACCATTAAGAAAGCAACATCGAAACCGAAGTCTTTGGTGGTAAAAGGAACAAAAAGGAAGGGAAGAAAGTCATGGTTGTTGTGAAAAAAAAACAAGACAAAATGTGTTGAACGTATTTTATATTTGCAAAAGGGGGTGAGTAAGTACTTAATAGTCAATAAAAAAGCTTGTGAAAAACAAAACTAGTTTTGTTTTAATCCTGTCTGTCAGGTTGTATATAAACATTTATACCACATACCTATGAACTGCTTCACAAAGAAACTATATAAATAAATAGAAATAAAACACAAGCTTGATGCATTAGTCGTTTAGTTAAGCATTAAGCATACAAAAAAATTGGAGATTTACTTGATGTTAACTTAGTACAGACTAAAATGATGATTACTCAGTTTGCTGCAGCTCTTTACCAATTCGAATTGACCTGTTTTAGAGGATGGTTACTATTTTTGTCACTAACCAAAACTACAAAATCATAGAAATGAAAAAGGGATGAAATGATTATCACTTGCAAAATTGTTGCTCTCTGTTCCGATTGCCTTCATAACATGCAAAACACAGAATGCAAAATGCAAAAGGAAAGATCTATAACTGCTCACTTAAACATACAGCATATATTCAAAATTATTCTATTTCAGGTAAAGAATTTAGATCATTATCTTTTGTGTACTATTAGCCCAAAAAATCTCTTTTAGCAACTGTTAAAATATCTCCTTTTTTCTGATGCCAGACAAGGCTGAGTCATTTAAACATGTGGATACAAAGTAAATGTCGCAAACAATCAATCAATTTGACTTGTGCTCAGTGGCTGGTGATATGTGTTCCTGCATGAGTGTTTTTGTTTATGAGTGTTTATCCTTAGAAAAAATTGTAGTAAAACCATGACTTGTCTAAAATGGTGGCCCAGTTATGACAGTCTTCATCAGCATGCAGCCATGTAAAACTAAGCTCCATGAAATTGATTATAGGCACACCTGGACCTCATTTGAGGCCACTTTTCCCTCCTCTATGTATAACACACTGCTGATCATTGCTGGTTTTGAAGTGGAAGGTACAGATTAACGTATGATGTTTTACAAATATAGAAATATTAAGTACAGGATTATGGAACGGCTTTTAGAAATGAGAAAACGATATAGAGAAAGAGAAAATATGACATATTTAAACATTCATTAGCAACACTGTTTATTTCTCACATTTCATTTGGATTCCTTAAGTAAAGAAACCCACTTCCACCTACAGTAGGAATGACCTCCTCCATTACGTTGTAGGTTACTTGGGTATGAAGAAGGAAAATTCATTGAGAGAATTTGCAATCCTTGACTGCTATTAAACAAACAAAAATGTTTTATTACCACCGTTAAGAGTAAAACTGAATGAGAGGATACCCTATAATGTATGTTTGTTATCGCTGCAGTGCATTTAAATCTCTCAATTATACCTTTGTAATTAATGACTGTGATCATTTTGAATGTATAAATCTTCTGCCTATTATGATGATGTTTTAGAGCGTAAACCTTTCTCCATCAGGAATGTTTTTGAGTAAACTTTCCTAAAACACATGTGTGTCTGCTCTACACCTCTCAACCTGTTCATTCTTTCTCCTTGCCAAAGTTCCCTTTATTGCTGACTTGCCAGTAGCAATTCATAATGGCTGATAATGTAACAAAGGTTTTTCCGCACAATGACACTTTTCATGGATGACAATAGACTTAAACACAATGCAAACATAGATAGTTGAGACAAAAAAAAAAGAAATTCTATTTTTCTGGGTATGACATTTTGGTGTTTCTTTACTTTTGTTTTACTTGGTTTTTCTTGGTGAATTCCAAGGCTTGTCTAAACTCTCTCTCTGTGAACCTAAATTTAGGGAGAATATCAACCCCTCCTTGTCTGCTGATCATGGAGCCAAGCTTTAGCTGCAGTTTTTGTATGTCACATTTTCACAGCAGGTTTGTACTATACACACTGGAAACATACACTGCGAACAAAGAATATTGAAAATAACATTATATAGTTGTAATAAATACAAATAAGGACAGAAACTGCAATGCCAAATATTCACAGCGGCTATTGTGGATAAGCCTGGGGTACAGTTGACTTAAAGGTGACCACCCATCTCTCTCCAGACTGCTGTTTTGCATTCTTCATAATTAGAAGGGCTGAGGCATGCCAAGCATTCCTAATAGAGGTGTTTTACAAAAGCAACTGACACCATCACTCAAGCTGAAGCCAGTGGTCCTTTGCCAAAAGGTCACAAACAAGATTTTTTTTCCCTCCGTCAAGCTGCCTCCTACCTAGAGATGAGTAGGGAGGTGTTTTCGTTAAAGTGACAAAGGCACCCGCCTCCAAACCTCTTGTTAAACCCTGCCAACTGGCAGTAAGGTTGGGTACTAGGTAGAATCAGACATAATGCCAAAAGACTCTTCTGGCTTCTATACCAATGAAAATGAGTGCTAAGCATGAATTATTAAGGACCAGAGCAGAGTATTTTGATATTGAACTACTCATGAATAATTCCAACAGCTTCTCACACCCACCAAAATAAATTACCTCGTCCTCCATGTTCTGCAGAAGGAGATTCTACGGTTTGACTCAAGAGGTTCAGGTGGTAGAGAGAGGCTGGAAGAAAATATACTGCACTGTACATAAAGATTCTTTTCATGCAGCTCCGATATTTGATATTGTGCACAAGTCAGGGAGCAGCTTGAGCTGAAATATGTTTGGACAGGGCCGAATTGTATATTCTCTTTGATCCATTGGTCAAAGATGGGTCCGCTGAGAAACTCACACTGGGATGGGGAGGATGAGGAATGCTGAGGGGGGTGGGGGAGGTGGACAGAGGCGATGATTGGGAGGCGAAGGTTGGGGTTGCATGTCCAATTATCTAGCTTGCAAGTATAGAGGGAAGCCAGCCAATTAGAGGGAAAGGGTGAAAGACCTTGTACATGGACCCTGAAAATGAGACAGCAGCTGGATAAAACGGCCAACATAGACGTAAAGACAAAGTAAGGATTAAAAAAAATAAATAGAATCACCTTATTTTTGTTTTCAAATTTTAGGGTAGAAGTTCTCTTCCTAACAAAAAAGATTAGATTAATTAGTTAAATTGAATAAAACACATTTGAAAAATAAAATACTTGCCTTTTTTGTTTTGTTTCTGATACTATACTTGATAGTCTGTTCACATGTGCAGAAACATAACTGTTTGCTGTCTTTGTTAAAAAAATATTAAACAGTATTAAACAATTAAGCACGTATTCCTTAATTCCACCTGCTACAGTTAGGTTTTTCTTTTTTACAATCTTCTGTAGTATTTTAATCTGATACAAGTATCATTCCTACTATATACTTACTAATACTTTAACTTTTGTTTAGCAAATTACATTACACATGTTTAAGATGAGAAATGCTGGTTGCACGACATGTAAATTGAAAACGAATACATTTCAGATTAGCTAATCTGTGCTGGACAAATTTTAAAATGGCATTCTTTTTTGGTGCAACTAGAGTTAAGAATCTAAGACTTTCATCCACTAAAACACATTGGTGACATGCAATTTATTTTTAAGTGAAGTATTGCTGTTTCAGCCCAAAACGTCTTTACACAGCTGGAAGAAAAATAATATGGGTCATTAAATCATTACTTGCAAATTAGGGAGAATGGTGACTCATTGAGTTTCACAATGTAACCAGTTTAACTAAACATATAAAGGCTATTTAAAAGCTTTTCAAGTTTTAAATATTTAAACTTGCCTGGTTTTAAATTGAGATTTAAATTACTTAAATTACTTAATAATATATTAGCAAATGTGGGATTTAGTAGACAACCACTTAGCTAGTTAGAATATTAAGTGAGCACATACTACACATTCATAAATTTATAAAGGGTTTTACAATGTAGTTCAACTAAAATGGGCTTTCAGCCCAAAATAACTACTGAAGAAACCTAAAACATTGACATTTATAATCCCTGCGTTCTTACACGGCCTTAAATTCTAGTAATCAGGGACAATGTTTATAGGAACCCATAGACCTTTGCTCTAGCTTTAAACTCATTTAATTTGCCAACTCTGTCTGTCATCTTTACATCCCTTCAATGCAGAATAATTGTTGAATCACTTAAGGAATGTCTGGTGACTTCTCAATGTCTCATTTAAGTTTCAGCAAATTGAGGGGTTATTGAAACAAACAGCACGGCACTCTGCATCCAAGTCAAGTCGTAACAGCAGATCCTGTCGTTTCAGACCAGCTGTATAATTTCTGACACCACAGGAATGAAGCCACAACTCCAAACTTGAGACAATGGATCACTCAAAACAAAAACAAAAAACCCTGGAAGCCTGGGTGCTGTTGTACTATCACACCAAGTGATGATAGAAAATGGCCTTTACTGCAATCAAGCGTATGGCATTTTGTCTCTAAGGCACCTGTATCGCAGATTATCATCTGCTTTCACGACCAAATGACAAACACAAGCATCATCAAAGCAGTGGCTTCTAATGCTGATTTGCAGGAATGCTTCTGTAAGATACAGAGAAAATGTTTATGGTCTACGAACAGGATATTAAAGACTATAGCACTCCTGCATTACAGCTGGCTCCCAGTACAAAGGCCCTCATAAGCCAATAATTAGCCACAGGTCCACTTCACACGCTCGCCTTGACTTATGACCTCTTTTACTCACCACTACTTCCTGCAAGCTTATTTAATGTCCTGGTCTAAATGGCCCCTTTGATCAAGAAGCAGGGCAGATTTTTAATACTTGCACAACCATTAGTAGTTATTTGGGCTTTAATAAATCATAATTTGGAGTTAAGCAGACAAAGTTCAAAAGGGCACTAAGGCTGACCTGGTACAGCTCTTGGTCCTTCATCAGTGGTCATTTTAACAAGAAGCTCCTGAGAGAGACCACTGTGGTAACCCAAAAAAAAAAAGAATTTAAAGCAATACAATTCATTTTGGTAATAAAGAGCAGATTTGCATTATTTTTAAGCCACAGCCATTGTGCTCTTAAAATGAGCTAACTATAGAGCAAAATATACTGAATCACATACATACTACACTTTTCTGCTTGCTTGGACAGTTCTCATTGTAAAAAATAATTGATGCTCGTGATATTTTCTTTTTTGTCTTTTATAAACCAAGCTGGATTTCTAAATATCAACAGCATTTACTGACTGTCACAATAAGGGTGCCTGTATATAATCTTAAATGGAAACACACCAATACTGTAGTGAACAGATTTGACTTTTAATTGTTTTAAAATAATAATTATAGCAACTCATATCCTGCATGCTGTAATATTAGCTCCACTCTTTAATATAACATTGTAAACACATATAAAATATATTTTAAAAAATTGTTTTAGCTTATTATACTTGTACACAAAGAAGTGTTTCATATGTTCATACAATTGCCTTCTTATAATACTTTGTCCACATCCATTGTGTGCCTGACATGTAGGAAATAAACCAAATTGTTGTTTTTGTTTGTTTGTTTGTTTACACATAAAAAGCAAAAAAAACAAAAACAGAATGTATTTCTTCTTAGAGGTCTAAATAATCCAATGGAAAGTACAATTAATGAGCACTTTTCATTTAAGACACCAATATAAAGAGTTGAATTATTGCAGGACCACAGATGGGTCTTTGGTAAAATATTAGAGGAGCGCAGTTTGTTTAGTGTGTTGATGAGGACATCAAATGAAGACATCAATAAAATTGGTGCAAAGTGCGAAAGCCCATCAACTATAAATCAGCCTGATACTGAGCTGTAATAAATACCCATATGAAGCATTCACCTAGTCATTCATCATCTTATGCCAGTTGATTTATGCAGTAACAAACAGCTCTAATAATTCCAGTATCTTCCCAGGAATTCAAAGGACACCATATTATCAACAATATTTATTACTTGAGGATGGAGAGTAGGAAAAACTGTGATATGCCATCTGGACAGAGAAGGATTTAGGAATTTTATAGCCTAGCATTTGTGTTGTGTACCCTCAAGCTAAAGGAACACCTTGGGCATTTTGTCTCTTTGATTGTAATCTGTGGGTGACCACAATCAATAATTACCTTTTCCTTCCTGAGCAATGGAGGAAAACAGTGGGTGACAGGATTTCTTGTTGATGGAGTTTTTAAGTCTCTGTGTATGTGTACAATGCAGCATTTAGCACCCTAACAGTGGAGCAGAAAAGACCTCATGACTTCTCATTTGGCTAAAAGAAATATAAGATGAGGGCAGCTGCAGTTCTTACTTATTTATTTCCTACAGTTTTACATAATGTAGTTCTTGCACATTTGTTATTTTTATATAATTAATAAATAAGTAAAAATGTTTAATCAAAAGTACTTAAAATTTGTAGTTTTTAGATTTTTCAAGGTAGAAGAAAGGTAAGAAAGATTTTCAATTTAATTTAATAAAACAAAAGTTGATATAAATACTTGGATCAATCACAAACAATCTATTTGGACAGGAACTTTTTCTCAGTTAACAATTCTAGATTTAACAAGCTATGCAACACCATATTTTCCATCCGATGTTCCAGAGGAACAGAGTAATGACCAACTATGGTCATAGTATAATAAATTGTATAGAAAAAATAATAAAACTGTTATCTGTTTAGCATGTGAATGCAGTTTGATTATTTTGTGTGCGTTTACATTTTACACAGAAATCCTCACATATAAGGCTCACTCCAACATCACAGTCAAACTTGATCAACTTTTAAGAGAAACTTTCCAAACATAGTGACCTAAATGAACTCTGATGCTTAAACAAGGACAAGTTTTAGAGGAACTATGTCTATGACAAACTGCACATACAGAACGCTGTATCTGCCTTGTAATTAATAAAGTAGTCATTATCTACATAGTAATTATGCCCAACTGCTCCATAAGTGGGAAAACCACGCCTGCATCATGTGTGCATCTTATTTAAGTGTGCTAGGCAATGCTGTTCCACTCTGCAGAGCATTAACTGCCTATTTAAATGTAATGAGGCTTATGCTCTGCAACTGTTCATGGCCAACAGAAAAGAGATGGGTGTCACTAGGACTCATTTGTGGCTGTGTTGTCTTGCCTTACTGAAAGTGCAGTGGAGAGTAAAGAAATTGCTAACATAAGACCACAGGCAGACAAAGAAACATGCATGCTTAACTTAAGAGTTTCTGAAAGCCTTGTAGATATGAGAATAACTAGGAAAAACGAAATACTGCAAAACACACCAGGAACCCACCTCCGTTTCAGGTAATGACATACTAGGGACTTAAAATAAGTAGTGGCACAGCTAAGCTGCTGAAAGACAAGCACGTTGAAGAGAGGAAGAAGAGCAATGAATTACTCACAGACAGGTACTTTTCCTTTCCTACAGAAAGCACGTTACTTAAAGTTACCACTGAAAAAGATATGTTCAAAAGAAGGAGGGTATCACCAAATACCTGGGGACTTTTTATTGTAAACCTAATTATCACCAACATATCTTGCAGAGATATAAACCTCAAATAACTGTTTTGTTAGAGAAAATATATAAAAGATGAAAACAGAGGGGGAGAAGAGAGATATTTGCTTTGATGCGAGTACATTTGTGGTTGTTGCAGACATCTCTTTATGTGTTTTATTTCCATTGCCCCCTCTACTCTTTCGATGTGACTTTTAAGATTTCCCAGAATTTCCGAAATCTCCTTTAGAAGGAGGGCTGCTTTGAGAGCAACCCCACCCCAAAGGAAACGTCTGATGGCAGAACTTTAATTCTTCAAGAAAAAAAGTCTTTCTCAAAGACAAAAGTGTTTTTTTTATAACGTCTGCCTCCTTCAACACATACACAGAGATCCAGCAACTGAAGATACCGAGAAGCTGAGCTAAAAGATAAAAGTTAGAAGGTGATTTCAATTTCCAGCAGAATATTTTTAGTATCTGTGCAAAGTAAGATAAATACCACCATTTCAGTGAAATTTGTATATCAATGGAGCACTACAGTTATATAGTTGCAAGATATATAGTAGTAGTAGAAGTAATTTACCAAATAGCCTTTTTTTAATTTTTCAATTATTATTAGAGCTACTAAATAGGATTTTTGCGTGAGATCACCTACCCTGACTGGTCTGAAACACCAGTCTCCATAAAATAAATATATATTTTTTTTCTAATCAGAAATTATCTTACATGTTGCAAATTTGTGCTAACAACAACACTCTTTGGAGTAAAGGTGTTTGCTGTGGAGGGAGTACAGCCATTTATGTCTTTTTACTATTTTGTTAAGAAACCATCCAACATAAAACCTAATTTCTTACCTACCTTGAAGATATTGTCAAGGTTGTAAAGAAGCAAACTAACCTATAGATGACATCAGCATATATTGCTGCTGAATTACAGCAAAATTTCTGTTTGTTTTTTTCCTCAATCTCAATCTGTAACTAAATTTATATAAGAATTTGCACCCTTTTAGAAGTGTATCTGTTAAAGAAAGGTTCTGGACTATGAAG
Source organism: Orestias chungarensis (assembly GCA_032876305.1). NCBI lineage: Eukaryota > Metazoa > Chordata > Actinopteri > Cyprinodontiformes > Cyprinodontidae > Orestias > Orestias chungarensis. Next base: position 4,578,411 of record JAVLVB010000318.1, on the reverse strand, counting down.
GTAATATACATGATGCTTGGTATTTATAATTAGTGAGAAAACTAATAATTCTAAATTCACATTTAAAAAAAGTTTAAAATGTTAATTTAGTTTTTATTACGTACAAAGACTAGTCTCTCACAAATAACATGGGATGTTATGTTAGCTTCTGATACAATAAAGTGACTAATACATAGAGGATAAAAAAATTTATGTTGTTCACAAATCAGAGAAAATGGAGTGGGAGATTCATAGAGGGGATATTGGGTGTGCCGTCAACTGTGATGGGGGAGCTGTACTTGTTTTTTGTGGTGAAGAGAGAACTGAACCAAAAGGCAAAGTTCATCATTTACCCATCGATGTGCATTTCTACCCTCATCTAATGTCATGGGTAGTAGACGAGTGCCCAAGATGGATTTCCTCCCCAGGGTTTCCAGCCTCTCCCTGGGAGATAGGGTAAGAATTTCTGTCATCTGGGGGAGCACACAGAAGAGCCACTTCTCCTACAAATTGGGAGAAGCCAGTTAAGGTGGCTCAGTCACCTGGTGAGGATGCCTCTTCACTGCTCCCAGGAAGAGGCCCAGAGAGGTGAATATTTGTCTTGACTGGCTAGGGAGAGCCTTAGAATTCCCCCACATAAGTTGATCTCAAGATGATGGATGGATGGATGGATGGATGGATGGATGGATTGATGGATGGATGGATAAAAAAGGTATTGGTCCTGGCAGACCTTAAAGAATATAAGCAAATCAAACTCAAAGTTTGAAAAAACAACACCAAATTAATGGTTTAAATTTTACTTTTGAATTTTACTGAAATATGTTAAAGCACAGGATGTCTATATACCCAATATACACCTGCACTTCTCCATATATATAGAATGGCTCACATGAAGTCATTTCAAGGAAAATAAAATTTAGAAGACAAATTTGACAGGGGTTGCAAGTGAACTTTTTTTAGTTTATTTAGGGTCTGTCTAGTGTGAAAGTCAGTATATGGCCAAGTGATCTTCAGGTGAAGGCTATTACATTGAGTTCCATTGCAACAGTATGTGGCATAATCTGGCATAGGGCAAGAGTAAAGATGAGAGGTCCAAATTTATGGGGAAAAGGGACGGGCTCTTGAGTCTTTCATTTAAAGTTTTAGGATAATATAGGGGTGAAAAACTGTTGGCTCCATATGGAGAATTTAACTGGTAACATATGGTTACAATGAGGAAAGTAGTTTTTCACAGGTTCGACTGAAACTTCCTTTATGAAATAGTCTGTGACTGCTAAGTAATTACAAGCACAGCTTTTGTTAGGTGAAACACTTAAATGACAGCTAGTTGGAGTTTTAAACTGGACCATATGGGCAGCTCCCCAGGGCAGTGGGGCAAGGAGAATCACTGGGTAGTTGGGGAATAGTAAGAGTAGCCTAGAAGGCTTGTGATAGAGTGTACGGTGTACTTTACTTCAGAATTGTATTCCGTTGGTTAAAATATGTTATAGGGCAGAAGAACAAGGGGTTGAACAGAGTGCAATTCTCAATAACACCACCTCTAATGATAGCAACGACATAAATGAAGAGGAAACAAATTATTACCATATGAAAAGGAAAGTAAACTAATGTGAATAGATTTTTGGTTACAGCAATTTCAGCTGGCTGGTTGTAACCAGAAAAAGTGAATCTTCACTGAATATGTACACACCATTTGGAAGAACTAGCACTTCATACCAACAACTTTTTTAGCAGTTGATATTTTCAACGTAGTCAAATACAATGTGTTTGATTAAAAACTAGTTTATATGACATCTTGAAATACACTAAGATATGTCAAGCGTTAATTCAGGCTATAGGAGACTAAAAAAGAACGACTTCTCGTATATAACAGGATAGGAAGACAGTTGGTCACAGACTTCTTTTGGTACAGCAAAGTGACACTCTGACTACAGTTCCAGCAATGTGTTTTTGTATCCCCAGGAAACTAAATTTCACTAAAGCATTATAACCCAAAATAAGACGAACAATTCAAGGAAGGAAGAATCTCAAACATCCTGCAATGATCGATGAAGAGAATGACTACTGCATCGGAACACCAGTGTTTTGCAGCCAACTGGAACACGGAGGAACCAATTAGTTATTAGTAACAACAATCATTCACACATTACCTAAAGATGGTGATTAAGTATCTTTCAACACGCCCCATTTTATCTGGGATTGCATGTCTGGCATTCTAAGTGTGTTTGTGGATGTGTGAGTTGTAATGCTGGTGGGTAGGTGGTGCGGTCCACCGTTCAGATATTCAGGCATGGTGATGAAGTGCAGCAAACATCTCCACCTAAACACAACAAAACAAACAGGGTGACCCTGCTCTAACCCCAGCTGTGTTCATCCATCACCCAGCTGCACACATCACTGAGGCCCATATCTCTGTGCTGTTGACATCAGACCAACCCTGTGGAGAGATTCCTGCTGCTTCACTCCATTAAAAGTTCCCAAACACATTTCACATCCTGAGCAGTTCATTGAACATTCCATAACACATAAATTCTTCTTCTTAGAGTAAATACTCTTTCAAACATTGTATTTATTATTTTTTTATATTTGTTGAATTAAAGGAGTTTCACATTGATCTTTATAAAGAGGGAGAGTTACGCAGGAAGGACATTGCAAAACAAATTCTTCTTAGTTCAATTTTTTAAATGTTCAATGATTTAGAAGAAACCCTTTTTGAATGAGAAATAGTTTGAGATAAATGTTTGCTTGTTACCACGGCCAATGTTTCCTCTTTAGCTCTCGACTTTGTTCTATTTTTTTTGCCATTATTTCTTCAAAGTATGTTTCCGGAAAAATGGTACTTGTAAGGTATGTCCCTGCTCTAAGACGTCAGCCAGACAGATACAAAATAAGGGCTTAGACAGTAAGATGAGCAGAGAGGGGCAGAGGAAATCTCTATCATTTCTTGAAGACTTACAGACGTATGTTCAAGCTCAAGTCTCAACCCCCTATCTCCTTCTTAGTATTCCTGGCGGTAGTTTTAGGTTCACATGGAGGTGAGGGATCCTGCCTCCCCACCCTCCACTGTGACCCCTTGCACCCTCTGTTTCTCAGTGGAACAGACCCCCTCAGGGTCTGACCCCTTCTGTTACAAACAAAAATCACACCTGTGTTGAGTTTACGTGCTCAGCAGGTGCTCCGTAGAACATGCACATGTACATGTACACATCAGCCAAGAAAATCAACATACTTCTAAGAGAATCCACAGTGGTCACACAGGCAATATTTGTACTTCATGGATAAAACCAGATATAGTTTTGACCCTGCATCATTTGTGTTCTTTAAGACTACATGTGATGATTCAAGCAGGCTAGACTGACTGCTGTCAGTTTCTTCGCTCTGTCCACCTCAACCACGCCCACTCGTCAGCGCTCATAGATTTAACTGGTTTCTCTGCAAATATAACCAGCCTTTTTTCCACCAGATTATAGAAAGAGTAAATGTCCAGCATTACTACATTGCCTGCCTGCCTGATCTCAAACCTGTTTCTGCCTGATTGTTTCACCTTCTCTGCTTTCTGCCTTCTGGACACGGACCTTGTTTCTGCCCTCGGACAACTGTTCTCTGCCTCACATTCTGGATAGTCTGCCTAAATATGTGTCCACGGCTCCAACCTTGTTTCTGGAAAACGACTATCGGGTCCTGCTGACTAATAAGGAGGCCTCACCCCCACGGAATGTTGTGCCAGGCTGAATTTTGGGTCCTCTGCCTGAACATTACACTACCTTACCAGGAGAAGAAAAAATATGCAAAATATCTCGGCTTTTGATGACTATCTGAGTTACATTCTAGCCTAGATTGTTCAATGAGGGATTGGGGTATATACGAATGGTTAATTTTACCAGAACCTTTAAGAAGGGGTTATAAATATAAATTGATCTTGAATGGAAAACTAGCAAAGTGAAGTCAGTAATGCATCTAAATAGGGAGGCATTTCAGGGTGAGGGGCAGAGAGACCAAGGGTGGCGTTGTCCTGCATGGAGAGAGCTTTAAGCGACAAAACAAGTGACTTTAAATAAAAACCCATCTCACTAATTCACCTGTAATAGAAGCTACCTACACTACAAGAGACTGCCTTGAAGGTTTCTATAGTTCAGATTTTTCTAAAAAAAATATTTTTTTATTTTACCAATGCAAATATTTAAACGACAGAATAATGTCTGGAAGAAATGTGTGGAAGTTTTTAGTGAATGAAGAAGAGTAAAACTTGCAGCATTAGTGAGGCGCTTAGAAGTAAAATCAGTACAAGATGCTTCATCAGAGTATGCCATTTTCTGGAGAGGCAAGAAATGTATTTGAAATACTACCTAATTTAAGAAAAGACTTAAACAAGTAAAACAAGTATAAACTCACTCTTTAACTCATTATTCAGAAACATGATGCATATGGAAAAGATAAACTAGTAGTAGAAGCTTTACGTATTTTACGACAAATAAAACCTATAAAATACTGTACAAAAATACTGTACAGGGTAAGTAGTAGTATCTATGACAACTACTTTAACCTTGCTAACAACCAAAAGAGGATATTGTTAAAAAATACTAGTTTAAACCTTTTTTTACAGCTCAGCTGTGTAACACATACTTCTTTCAGAGAGTCAAATATGGTGTGAAATAGTTTGTTAGTTGTATTTCTTAAATAGAAACCATAAACAGCTAAAAGTGAGTTCAGCAGGCTAAAACTTCTTTGATCAATGCACCTCCAATGCAGAGCACTTTTAATTTAGCTCCAGGTGTGCTTTTAGTCACTACTAATACTATTCAGGTCAGAGATGCTTGATCGATTGTAATCATCTAAAATCAATAGTAGACGCTGCATTTGCTCATCCGTGAAAAGGTTATAAGTGACTTTCAACAAACTTAGGCATTGCTACAGGTTTACATGTTTTATCGCTGAGTTTCTTGGCAGCACCGTTGGGCCTGTGGTGATAATAAGAGGGCAAGACGACGGAGTGTCTGGGTTCACCTATTGAGCATGGGCAGGAGCCATCCAAGAGAGGCCAAAGGATGAGCATGCAGCATAAGCATACTAAAGTATCAAATCAATTACAAATTCTATTGCCAGCAGTCTTTGTCAGGTCCATCATGGATAATAAAATTACACTGTGATCCAGGAACCCTGCACAGCGCAAAAAATCTAGAGGGACAGTTCTGCATATCTTAATATGTCCATCAAAGAACAATATTCGCTGTTCTAGTCACTGTGTAAGAGAGAAGGTGGAAGGGAGGAGGGCATTTCTTTCCATCATAGAGGCAAGCAGGAGATGAAAAAAAACTTGTTTGAATATTTTAGCATAACAATGAAGTTAAAAACTAGACTGATTTCTAACCTGAATGTTTGGATGTAGGAGAAGGACAAACGCGGTGTTTGTTGTATCTTTTATCCCTGAAACAGCAGTTCATTCCCCCACAGGACTGTGGGGTGACAGCTTGGACCCATCAGTAAGATGAATGGTTGTGTCCTACTCAAGGCCTTTTAATTAGCTCCACAAGCTTGCTTTTGTAAAGAGCCAATACACATATACATATAGAAAAAGCACACCCAGTTTGCACATGTCTAAAGAGGATAAATAAATCAATGTTAAAATGAAGTGGCAAAAATCAAAGTAACCTTATAGTGCCCATTCACCATTTCAGACATTTGTAGTTTTGATTACATTTTCTTCAACTTTTGTTCAAAAGTGAGACAGTGTTTTAACTGCAACAGTATGTTAAATATCTGAAGAAGCTTCTGATTTGAGCATTAATTACAGAAGCATTCCTAAATATTAAAATTGCTATACCTTTTTCTTTTACAGTAAACAGTGGGAGAAATTTAAATATTTAAGCAAACAGAAGAAAACCCCATAATATGCCTAAGATGGTACAAAACTTAAACAATCTGGGTAAAAAATACATAATTATCAGTACCAAACAGAACACAAAAGATTTAATTTCATAAAAAAGGATAGTATAAAAAAAGACCTCATGAAAGTGAGAAATGCGGAAAAGACCAGCACCTGATAATCAAGAGTCTCTACAAGTCCTAATCTTGATTTAACATTAAATGTTAGCATGGAATATTTGACCATATTTACAATAATTTACATAAAATTACAAAAATACCAAACTACCAAAAGAAAAAAAAACATATTTTTTTCTTTGCTGAGTTTTTAAAATTGAAAAACTAATTTACCCCCCACATAAAAATATCATAGTGGTATGAACAAAAAAAAAATATATAACAGACTGAGGTCAACTCATATATGGTAAGAAGCTCTCAAGGACTCTGGTAGTTCCAGTAAGCAACCCCAGGAAGCAGATGGGTACCATCAAAATGAAGACCGGAAGCAATAAATCAGACTCCGCCCTCTGCTGCTCCCTTTGATTCTCTCCTTTTCCTCTTGCCCAAGAATCATACTGTGGATGAGGGACGTTAAAGCATGGGTGGGGATATAACAGGGCATGGGACTGTTGAAATAAACCACTGGGTCCTTTCCATTTACAGAGTGACTGATACCAGATGATGAACTGCAGAATCTCATATGAACATCCACCGCAGCCATGGAATAAGCCTATCAGGGCCTGATGCAGGACAGCACTCCATGTGCATGCACTTCCATCCAATTGGAGGAGCAGCCAGCTTTCCAACATTTTGGTGGGTGGAATTAAAGACAGATCGTCTGAGCTCTAGCCAGAAGTATAAATTGTAGAAGAAAAAAGATGCTTGGGTAAATAATTTTACAAAGCACTGTATGTGTGCTATGTACTGGTGAAAATGTGTTAAAGTAAGACACATAGACGGAGATTATTTGGCTCACAGACCCAGACGTAGAGTTTACATGAAGCTGTGATGAGCTAAACCATTCATCCACACTATTTCTGCCTCTATTCCCACTCAAACCACGAAAACTGTGCACTTTCACACTGTTTTGTCTACATTCTTTGGCCTTAATTTTGTTTCATGCTGCATCTTGACTTTTTATAGTTACACACAATACAATTTATGTGCATGTATGACAAAAAAACCAAGCTTAGTTCAGCCAAGCAGTAAGAGGCATATGGTTTTATGGCACATCTGTCACAATTGGGGGTGAAAACGGCACAATCTCACATCAAACCACCAGCTGTTCTGAGGGCTCAGCTCGAGGTTTGTTTGTGGTCATTGTTTTTTCCTCGCAATCTCGCCCTCTGTAATTTCAGTTTTTTCACATACACACTAACACAAAGAAGGTCAGAGTGGCAACACCCACAGGCCCTTGAAGTTTAACCTGAATTTTGGTTCAGTCATCTGAGAACAGCCTAAAAGTGAGCACTTTGCACCATATACCCATTCAAGGGAAACACATTAGACATGCCTTAAATGTTTGTAGGAAAGAAATTGTTTTATACCATCAAATTAATTTATCAAAAAACAAATCTACATATGGGATATAGAAGAAGCGCCAAAAATCACATCAGTGCAGCTCACAAATGTTCAAAGGATGGATCAGCATTTTATTAGCACGTTACTATTATTATTTTAACCATCAAACCCTGCAACTATAAACAAAACATGATGGTAAATGAACTCCTATGCTGGAGGCATAGAGTGAATCTCAGCCTGGGAATAAAAATGTACCGTCTTCCTGTTGAGTACAAATTGCGCAATATTAGGAGGACTGACTCGTAGTCCAGCCAAATGAGAGTCAGATAATCACAATTGACTATTTCTGCAGTTTCCACTCATTATCATATCAATCTTTCAGAGGCTCTTAAAATATTGTCTCAATAAACTGCCATGGTTATGGTTAGGCTATATATTTTTTAAGGCTCTGGGTACACCAAGGTTATTTTGCCCTTCGGGAAAACCTAAAGTAAATTTGTACATAATCAAGAAAAGCCAAGAAGGTTATCTAATGCAGAACAATTATTAGCTTCATGCAACTCTTAAACAGAAAGCCACTTAAGAAATTATTAACCTTTTGTTTTGCAGTTGACATAAAAAAGATTACAGTGAAACCCTGCCTTTACACTTCAAAAATATTCCTAAATCTTGGATTTGTCTTTGGAATGAAACTCCGGATGGATAATTTTTTTTCCAGTAGAACTTATCCAAAATATTAAAGAGAAAGTGCAGGTGGGTAAGCAGTAACAAGCAAATCTAGAAGCGCCTTACATTTTCCTGCTATTCCTCCAAAGACAGAATTACAGAGAACTAATTAATAGCTTCTGTAGTAATGATAAGATTAGTCACTATGGATATTAATTCATATTAAAGTATATTTGTAGCATCGAAACTAAAATGGGCAGCTTTGAGTGTTTTTAAAGGGACCTCCTCCAGTTTACTCAGAGGAAGTCCCTCTAAAAACACTGTCCACATGAATAGATTTTAGATAAGTGGTAGAGTAAAGATCTTTGAGGTTTACCTTATTAAACCACACGTTCCAGGTATGGTGGTTATTTCAAAGACAGACAACAACTGAAGGGGATCCGAAAAACTAAATGCACAACAACTTTTCATCTAAATTACCAAGGGGAACAGCTCTAGAATTACATGTGTTGCTACTGTTGTGTCTGCCTTGTAATACAGTTATGTGGCTTTCACAACATATACATCAGTTACTAGCTGATGACTTTAAATGAAATAAAGTAACACATTAAATTTAGTTTTGCACTTAATATTTTGTACTGCTCTTTGTTAGTTTGAAAGATTTCCTAACCTGATCCCTGTAGTAATAAAGCAACCCGTGAATCAGATATTCTTTTAAATACTGACTGCCCTGTAGATCTGTCAAGAGCACCATGAGCCATTTTATTCTATCCACTCATGCTTCATATTCTATGTCTATATTGAAAAAGTTCATAGCCGCCAGGCAAGTCAAACAGATTTGATTTCACTCATATCTAGTATCAGCCCGTTTTTCTTCCCCCTGGCCGTAACAGAATATATCTTGTTCCCTGTTGGCCTCTGGAGAAATCGTTTGCCTAGGATTGCTAGAAATGAATGAAGAGAGTTATTTTCTGACTTCAGATGGTGGCAGGTTTGAGGGGTCTGTGATCATCATGTTAAAGGAAAGAGGGATGGAGGGACTCAGAGATAGGGTGAACAAATGAAGGAAGAGAATAATCAATGATCCAGTCAAGTGTATCCCATCTCTGGTATGAACCGGGATTATTTTCTAATGCCGGAATGGTGCATATTACTGAAATCACAAAACCATTTATAATAACAAAGGAGTATTACTTACAATTTTGGGGGAAAAAAACCAAACAAACTTTGTTCCACGTACCCACTTTAGGTTTTATTGGAATTAATCGGTAATAAACTCCTAAGCATGTTTTTAAAAAGATATATATCAAATTATATCTCATGGAACACCCACTGAAACCAATACCACAGTAATTGAGTGGGTAGATATTCATTCAGTTAGAATGTTATAAAGCTGCCTAATACATTGTAAATATTTCTATTACATTAAATACACAGCTTTCTATAGTATGCAACTGGGTTCTAATTAACCAGGTATTTTTTTCACCATTTGCGAATATGTAAAAAGAACAAAGATCAGATTAACATGGAACACAATGAAGTTGTACTCCTTGTAGCTGCTTTAGCATTATAAAATAGGAAACAAAGGCCTTTTTAAATTTGCTATGTATTCAAAGCTATCAGCAATAAATACCAGTAGCACAATATTGTTTGTCAAATTATAAAATATACCTCAACATGCTGACTATACATTCTAAAAGGTCTCTCTCCTTTACCACCATCATAAACAGAGAATACATTAGTCAAATAGGACATTTAACCTCTGCACACTGAGTCAGCACGGCATAATCGATTCCTTCAGTTTGACAAACAATGGACAACAAGTGCCCTGAGCTCAGTACCGAAACCTCTCCCACAAGGTCAATACAAGAACCATTCTGCCCTGATAAGAGACTAATGGGAGATAAAAGGAGGGCAGAGGGTGTGAAAAGTTGAAAATAGGGTACCTCAAGTCAACATTTAAGAAGATTAGCACATTTCCTCTTGAGCTTGCAAAGTTTAATGCCTCCAATATTAGCAGATAAATCCATGTTAAATCTTTGTTTGAAGTTTTTTTTTGTTTTTTTTAACTGAAAATAATTCCAATAGAAAGATCTCTTTGACCAAGTTAAGATACTGTCACTGAAGGATGAAAAACTTCATTTTAACTATTTCCAGCATCTTTGAAATGTTTAAGAATGAAGTCAAAGGAGGCAGAATATAGCAGAATGTGTCTGTTCATGCAGGCTATAAAACTATAATAAGACTCTAATGTTGAGAGCCTTTTAGACATCTTCATTTAAGGTAAGGCTTTCCATTTTTATGGAAACATAAAATGCTGCTTACCAAAGGTATAACGATTTTAGATTATCAAACAGTCAAAATGTTTCACGTTGAAGTGAAATCTATCTAGCAGGGTGCTATGTGATTGCTGTTGTATTCAAGCTAAAAGTATAGGGCCTATTTATGAAAGCTACTGTTTTAGGACTTTACTTCCTGGTAAAACAATTATTTAGGAGTAATACAATACAATTCTAGATTTGTTTTTCCTTTTATCGATTGTGTCAGTGTCAAAGAGACAGACCAATACCAACTGAAACAACAGAGATTTGTTGTTTTCTCCATTTTCAATTTACTAATTGTGACCATGTGACTTATTGGAAATACTTACAAATACACTTTAAACGTTTTAAAATGTTGATGCTTTATGTGGAAAAGCACAAAATCTAAATTTTTTGTTAGCATCAGGAAGGAACGAAAAATGGACTATAGTATTTGAAGCTTCTTTAAAACAAAGATTTTAATATGTCAAAATGTAACTGTTCTTGAAATCAACAAACAGATTTTCTCCGAATTAGTGTTAAAATCTCAACTTCTCTCTTTTGAAATCAATATTGTATTGTCTTGAAGCTGTCCACTCTTTCACTACATCACTACTGTTAGCAGTTAAAAATGCAAATGGAGAGAATAACTAATAAAAAAATGCTGAATGCTTTTTTTTTCTCTCTCTCTGCTCTCGATGAAGGCGGTAGCTTTCTCTTCTCGTCTCCCGACCTTACCCTTTATCTGACCTACTTCAGCTCTGCGTTTTGTGTCTGTCTTTCTTTTTGGAGCCTCTTTTAGCATATCTTCCAAACTGAAAATTATGGATCTGGTCAGCTGGTCTCTTAACGCAATTGATAAAATTTTCCTGACAGGAAGACAGGGCAAAGGGGCACCCTCGTGTCCAGATGGGACAGCGTTCGCAGGATATGCAATAGATTCCTGGATGAAGTAAAAGATTGTGTCTCTGTCGACAATGTTAGTCGAAGACGTAGAAGATTTTCACATGATTGGATTTTTGATGACGGGATTTCTGCTTTTTAGTATTGGCAGTTACCTGATATATCAACAAAAAAAGAAAATGTCTGCAATTGCCCAGTCCAATGAGAAGCTGCTAGGAGTGAGAGAGGGTGTCTGGAGAGCGACCAATGCTCAGACTGAGATGCTGAACCGTAAACTGGATGCGAACTGAATGGACCAATTGATAACATCGCAAAGGACACAGCAGTTCACAGACTTACACACACACACATACACACTTATTCCAGCACTACATACCGCCTTCGCCCCCAGGCTGTATGTTCTTATTGGAGTCTCTGTAGTTTTTTGTTGCTTTGAGGCTTTTTTGAAACTTCAAGCAAAGTGTGAAAGGTCTTTTTGTTTTTCCTCGTCTCTCCCTAATTTGGCATTTTTGCTCAGCCAAAAGATGTCCTCCTGATTATTGGCAACTAAGACATGTCAAAATTATTTAGGTTTTACATACATGAGCGGGTCATGTTTGATGACAGGACAGATGTCATAGCAGGGAACCTGTATAAGTACTATGAGGACAGAGGGATGCTGAGAGAAAAGCGGGGTATAGTGCTGAAAGGCGCTTAGGAGTCATAGACCAGGAAAGTCGGGATATTGTTAGTCAACACAACCGACCCCCACAGAGCTTATAGAGGACAGTGTGGCTCTCATTTTACCTATCCACACCATTCCAAGTGGAGCTGCAGTACAACAAACATACCAGCCTTAAAGAAACTAAGATTCACTGATATGCTGCATATATTGCATTCAGTGTATACTGTAAACGTAAGTATGTTTGTCTAGGGACGGGGTTACGCAAAGAGAGGCCATAGTACTTTTGCTTGATGAAATAAAATGAAAATAGATTGTGAAGAAATCTAAATACTCAGAATATATATAACAGCAGGTTAACAAAATTGTGAATTTTGCAACCAGAACTCAATAAAAGGCAATGAACCTTAATGAAATATATGTATTAGAGTAAAAAGTGCCCATATCTTAAAAACGTAGCTTTTAAAATATGCGTAAACTATAGAAAAATGTTCTAAGAAAAATGTATTTTAGAACCACCCAAAGAGACTTACATTAGGACTGAAGAAAGACTAAACTGTTCAACATTTTACACATTTTACTGACATATTCCTGGAACAAAATATGTTTCTGATTTCCTCTTTTCACTCAGTGCTATTTGAAGCCACCAATGTGTTAGCTGGCTGCCGTAACCTAAAGCCTATAAATAAAGGAAATGTTGAACAAGCCAAGACATAAAAATTTAATCTTCACAGAAGCAGAAAAAAAAACACACAAAAAACACTTGCATGTGTCATGCTGGTTTAGAGCAATGTGAATTTAACTTGTTTGTTCTTTTTTTTTTTTTTTGAGGAAAAGCGCAGAAAAAAACAGAAATTTTATCTGTCATTTAGTCGTCTCACAAAATATAACTCTGAAGCTTTGAGAAGGAGAAGAAATGCCAAAACATTTCCCCCCCAGGTACAATGGCTGCCTTTGTCAAACTGCAGGCTCATACATAGCAAACAAAATGGAAAATGTTTGAGCAATGAAATTCAATCCGTGCTTGAAAGCATTGTCTGACCGGCTCCGAAGTTTGGCAGACATAGCGTGTCACTGGGAAAGGAACGTGGAAGGAAAGAAAAGTGGTGGAGGCTCGGAAAGGCATTTTTACATCTTGTACCAACAGTAATTTCTTTCAACATTATCTCTGCTATTACCTTCTTATTTTGTCTGAGGCACTCATCCTACCCTACAGTGCCGTGAAAAGGTTTCCATGCCCTTAAACACTGTTATGAGCTGCCAACAACAATCCTGAGTAACTTTTAATGGGATTTTATTCATTAGACATGAACTAGTGTATAATTTTTCGTTTGCAACTCCCCGCCGCTGACCTCTGCCCCGTCAATTAACTTAATTCAGTTTACTTATTTGGCGCCAGTATACAACTCTGTTCAGTTCAGCTTCCCTTGCTGAAGAAAAGCACCCTTCACAATTCTGTCACCACCATATTTTACAGTAAGCTCAGTTTTGATTTGATTGTAGCAATTTGCATCTAGGATAAAAACTTCAATTATAATTTTATCTGACAAGTCAATCTTCTTTCACATGTCCACTGTACTGTGTACTTTACCCCCAAAACAAATGCAATTGTGAATTTCAATGGCTTTCTTTAAACATGTTTTTTTTTTCCTCACCACAGTTCTATAAATTCCAGAATTGTAGAGAGCACAAGTAACAGTTTTTGTATCAACATATCGACCAAGCGAAGCTTTGGAGCACTGCAGTTGCTCTAGGGTTACAATGGTTCTCTACACCTGTTGTTCTGATCAATGCACTCCTTGCTCTGTTTGCCAGTCTGAGTGGAAAAACATTAAAATATTTTGAGTTGGATGATCAGTTGAACAAAGCTCTGTGAGAAATTTGAAGTGAGGAAAGGAGGTGAATACAAATGAGAACCACACTTTCATAATTTGTATTTATACACTTTTGACATGTATTATTTTGCCTTTATGTTTTGTTTATGCAGAGGTCAGCTTGTGTTAATCTATCACAATACCCATCTATAAAACTCTATGATCTATTGTTTTAAAACTATAAAAATCATGAAATAAATCTATATGCATGAATAGCCTGCTTATTGTTATTTTATTACCAAAAAAAAAAAAAAAAACTATAGTTTTTTTCTTAAACTTTCCTCTAATGACAAGCCTGTTTCACTTTTTGTTTAGGCACATTTGCTACATTTGAAGGTGTTTATCAGAGCCAGCACATAACAGGTAAACTAAATAAGTAACTCAGTGGACTCGTTGCACAACTCAACATAGCAAAGGAGCTGAAATGATGGGCGGGTTTTAAAAAGACTGGGAGTAACTACTTTATTTGTCTGCGTTTGTATTTAAAGTTCCCCTGGATGTGGTTAAATGCCAGCTAGATGAAAGGGTTAAATGACAAAAGCCAGACAATTCCTCCCATTCCAAGAGGACATGGAATGGTAGAAGTCTGTGGCGTACATGTGTGCACTTGGTGATGTGTCCATGTTTAATTACAGAAAAAGAAAAATCCTATTTCAAAAGCTTACATTGTGCAAGAAAATATATATATGTGACATGAAAATTGTCCAGAAAAAAGGTAAGGAGAAAATAATTCTCTGGAATGCCATAGTAAATCTTTTGCGCACTTTGAATTGTCTTGTACACGAAAATGTGCTATACAAATAAACTTGCCTTGCCTTGCCTTTGTACATTTCTTTTTTTTTTTCTTTTTTTTTATCAGACATGCTTCCCTTTGTCAAGTATGGTCCTGAGGTTGTGCAGCTAAAGCGAACAACTGCTATAACCACACATGGGCTGTAAACATACAAGAAATACAGTGCAGACATTAAAAGCAGCCTTACTTTGTTTACCCATTCACATTCTATAGAGTGGCTCCATAAATAGATGCAGCCAAATGGTATAATGTAAACCTAAGACTGAGCTGTGTCCCTAAGCAGCATCTGCTACAGAGTAAATCTGCCCACAGTCTGCAGCTGTCAACAGGAAGCCCAGAATGACCTCTAAAGACATACACACAAATGCCCGAAGAGTCAAATACACACACGCACGCACGCACGCACGCACGCACGCACGCACACACACACACACACACACACACACACACACCAGTCTTTCATCTGTCAATGATTGGCCAAAAGCCAGCACTTATGTTCTGGTCAACTTTCAGGAAAAGCTATGTTTTCCGCAAACAGCTTTAATGCTGACCTCAGGTAACTCCAGAGGGGATTTAGTCTCAATGAATGCACTTTTAAAAGACAAAATTGTTATGATTCATGATGGGTAATTCATTAAGGCAATCATAAAATGCCTAAAAAACCCTAAACCAATTTAATGCTAATCAGACTATCAACCAAGAGCATGTGAATTCACAGCCTTTAGCAGAGAATCTTATGTCACCAAAAGCTTGGATTGGACACAAATGACTTAGCCAAAAATTTCTTCCAGTATCCCTGTGGTTCCCACTTGGGAAAAGACCAGTTCCCAATAATCTGTTCTAAAAACTCAAAATCAAAGAGCAAATATTAACTATGTGTATAAATACTTACACTTTTTCACACCATGCATTAGACGGGCTTCTACTTTTTAAACCCAAAAGATGAGTTTTGGTACTAAAATTAACAAATCATATCTCTCATCAGCTTTGATTAAACACACAACTACAGTTGACAGAGAATATGCCCTTGGCGTGGCATCAGGAGAGCAATATACTGAACATAGTAAATTTAAATGAAGACCTCATAAGTACAAACCACACATGTGAGGCAAAACACACCAACAGCAATCCAACAGCAGTAGTCAAATGCATCCCAGGGTGTGACCACAGTTGAAAGAGAGAGAAGCTGCATCTTACTTGTATGTCAAAATGCCATCTGAACTCACAACCAACAGAGATAATGAGAAGATTAAGCTCTCATCTACAGCCAAGGGACAAGGCTCCTAACCTGCCACCAGCAGGAGTCCACCACAGTGGCACTTTTATGTGGAAAACATGACAGAACCAAGGTGGGGCGCTGCACACATGCTGAGAAGAAACCCCACTGACTGCTGGCACGCAAGGGCACGTGTGCTGCAGTATAGCTTTTCATTTATGGATAAGATAATGCGCACATGCATATGTTTAGGAACAGATAAGAGTCCTTTCATTGTAAATCCTTCAAACATTAATATTTGAGAATAAAAAGAATACAAAACATAAATTTGACCTTCAAAATGGAATTAGCAGAAAGCACTGCCAGTTACAAAAAAACAATAGCAAAATAGATTTGTCAACTGAGAATAAATTATTATTAAGAGTAGTGTAGATAGTGACTCTAGTCCACAGGAGGCAAATGCCATTGGCAAGTCCTAACTATCCTGCGTGACCAGAGATCCAACAAACAATTTGCTAAAGAGTGAAATCAGATTATTTTTAGCTAGACTGGCTCCGACCTATTACAGGCTAGTTTGAAACTGAATAAACACATGTTTATGGATGTGATGGGAAAAAAAATGATAATGCTGTTTTCATTCCTTCCGGTTCCTACAGGGAAAATCGGAATTGGTTATAAAAAGTAACCGGTCAGACCTTGGTTCTCAACAGATCAGAATTGCAAATTAATATTTTGACAATGTTCCTATTTAGTATAAAACTTAATTTTTTTTAGGTAGGGTTGTCAAAAAAATTTCTTAGTTCGGATTTTGAGTTTATGGCTCCGTCTGTTACATTTTCCAACTTGTCAAACGTTTCAAAAGTTGAATAAATAATCAAACTGCTTCCATAAACCAACAAAACTTTTTTTTTTATGAATATGAACATACATTAAAAGACTATGTTCTGTTTTAACAATGTTTGGAGAAAGGGAGACAGTATAAGATAAAAGAGAGATTGTTCCAGACTGCATATATATGTTTATACTAGCGGTCTTATTAAAATGGCCATCACAGACCCTTAGGACATTTCAACCAGTAACAATGTATTTTATGTGTCAGTATGCTTCTCTTTATGACCAATATTGGATTAGCTCAGCATGTAAGGCTTAGCTAGACTTTTAGAATAAGATGTTAGAGGAGGGGTGGAACCAAAAAAAAATCAAAATGCCAGCGGCAGACATCAAATTACTGTAATAAAACAAACACATAAATCAATAAATGCCCTAACCTTCTGTGTCATGCATTTCTAATTACTGCACATTTGTGACCTGGGAGATGCATTAATTGAATTAAAGTAACAGAAAGCAACAAGGGAAGCTTGTATGTATAAAAAGATACTGATTCAGAAGATCAGCCTCAAGCATTTAAGATCAAACAATCTGCTTGGTGAATGCTGTCATTCATTCTACTGAGCCTAAGGAAAGTGAAGAAAAAGGCAAAAATGCACAAGAAAAAGGTGCACATTATAAGAGAAATTATGCTCTTAAGTTAATGTTTTGGGAAGTAATGGAATGTGAAATTGTAAAATACTGCCAATATGCCAAGGAAAATACTGACAATATAACTAAAAAATTTACCAGAATCTAATTTAAAAGTTTTATCCCTAAAATTGCCTACTGACCACAGAAAGGAGAGTAGAGGTACTGTTCCCTCTTTCTACTCTTACTTTAAGCATATTTTTAAGATTAATATTGCTGGTTCTTCTCTAACAACTGAGATGGACTCTTTGTTGTTCCACAAGGAATTACAGCTATGGAATTCACCATTAGCTTTAGTTACTGTTGTGAGCAGGCATTAAGTTAATACATATACATATGTACCTTTGCCAATTTGAAGAAATTACTCAAGGTTTGTAAAATTCCATGCAATTCCTTTTGATTAAATAGCTTTACGAAGATTCTGATATATGAAACTATTAATCTATTTTTATCAACAACAACTTTCACAAAGAGTTTAGGCACAAGCCTAGATCGTCGCATAGCTAACATTGTGATTATCTGAGGTTCAAAACTGGCCACTTTCTGGTCTTAAGCTACTTTATCTGTGCGTCTATATTTATCCTATGTCCCCTCGGCTCATCTAAGAGTGACAATAATTACAACCCTTACTTGTTCAATACACCATATCATATGAAGAACAATATGTTGTTTTACGATCAAAGATGCAACTGTACTAAGGATTTAACAGCAACTGAAACCTATACCCATGTTTGTGAAGCACTGTACTCTTATTACCACTACAAACCCTTAGTTTGCGTCTCTCCGAACTGGCTGATCAAGGGCCGGGTAGTCCTCTAACAATAGTCTGTTCAGACACATGTCACTAATTGTCAATTAGGGCCTCTGTCTCATGTCCCCTAAACACAAGCACTCTAAGCAACTGCTGAAAGGCTCTGTCATCTCTATCTGGTTAGTTGTACCATTAAGGCACTATACCAGTTCAAAACAGAACAGACTGCTGGGTCCTTTGCACTTGTATGAGACAACAACTCTGTCAGATTAAATTAGAAGGTAATAATTGAGAGGTAACAAGTACATGGAATGACTGAATGATTAAACATGATAGAACTCAATCTCTGGCACCTTAAGGTATTTGGTGAGTCATCACCATTTAACAAACGCCATATAAACAGAAAAACAGACCCCGAATAGAGTGAATGGCATAGCTCCTCTGTTCCTCATATAAGCTTTATCAGACCTGTGGCAGGGCCTGTTGAACACCACCCAGTGGTGGTGTTTTTTTTATTAGAGGCTTTCATTTGTTAATGTGTCTGGGCTCCTGCACTCTGGAGCAAGAGTGACAGCCTAACAGAAAGGCTGTTGTATAAGGTTTTGGCTAAGCTCCACTGTTCCTCCTAGTCAAACTACCATATTCACACATTTTGTATGTAGCCTTATGAACTGTGGGCACTCTATGTGGGTGGATAGTCACTCTACCTCTTCGCACAAAGCTACCTCTCTTCAGAGCACATGGTGTCAACTGGGCTGAAAGCAATTGTTCCAAGGAGTGTTTTTATTTTATTTCCATCACTTTTCTGTCCAGCCTTCATCTGTGCCTTTCCGCACAGCTGAATAGAGCTGTACACCCTTTCTTTAATGGTGCCCTATCTATTGCTGGAACAGTGACGCCTAAGCAGAGTCTGGGTCTTAAATAAAAGGCTTGAGGGCCTCCAACATGTGGACTGGGAACTGACAGCAGCTTTGTGGCACAGGGAAGAGAGGTGGGAGTTGAGGGCCAGGGGCCAGGGACACTTAAGGGAGGAGAGACAAGTTGAAGGAGCCCCTTGAGAAACAGTCTGTGCCAACAACCACAACAACACCTCAACAAGGGCTTTAGTCTTCCAGTAAAGTCTGGGGGGAAAGGAAGTAGCTGTGCACCCCTAAATGCTAAGAAAACCCTGAAATGTTGTATTTTCTGCTTAATGTTAAAGGAAAACTAACATTTAGTGAGAAAGGGGAGATGGCTTTAAACGTTTAAAAAAATAAAGTAATAAATAAAGCTAACAAAAGTGTTAACTTCTATTCATTATTGTTATCAACGTTCTGTTTAGTCAGTAGTATGTAGATTGATCTTTTGTTTTGTTTTGAGGGATTATCTCGAAGGATCGTCCTGTATATAGAGACAACCATCTTCCCATTCTCTCTGACAAGCTTCAGTTTACCTTTCAAAGAAACCCATCTCAACACCATGGTTCCCTGTGGGGATTATGGTTTTTAAAGTAATCCACACAAGCTGTTTAACACATTTTGTATGATTGCTATGGCAGACTTTAAATAAATTAAACCTAAAATTACACAAAGTGTTTGCTATTTACTGATTATGTGATCTTGTAATAGACTGTATTTCATTTTATGTAGCGCTATTAGACTTAAGTGGTTTCATTTGTAAAACCTTTCATAGAATTTATCCCTTTTTTCTACTTTACAATTCATATTCATGTAAAGCTATCATAAATAAAGCCTATGTGTTTTATTAAGATTAGGACAATTTTTGTTTTGGGTTTTAACTTGGCAATATATGTAAAATATATGTAAATGTATGTAAAAACTTTCTAACTGCACTATAGTAGACCAGATAGGATGGCCAACAGCAGCTAAAATCCTTTGTAATAAATACTATAAAAAAGCATGTAAAGAAAGGAGAATAGAAGTGTGAAAAGGGGACAAAACCAGCTGTGTTGAAGGCTTGTTGAGTATCTCAATGCTGTGCTACCTGTAAAAAGGACACTTAGAAAAATGAATAAATAAAAAACAGCCAGGAGCAATTAAATGTGATTGCAAAGAGAGCAACCATTACAACACGAATGATGATGCTACCGGCCTCCTAAGGCACAGAAATGCATGAAAATCCACACAGCCACGCTCACACATGGTCAAACGGAAGGTCATGGTGCTGTCCTCACCTGTCGCCAACCTATCACACATTGTGATGGGGGTCGTCTCTGGGCCCGGACTTGAAGGCAGTGAGCTGAAGCAGGTTTGCTGTCTAATTGCACTTAGAAAGGTCAACCCTCTTTTCTGCATCTAATGTAGATTTTCTGACTCTAAATCTTGCCTTAACAAGCCATATAATCTATCTGACATAAAGAAAAAAAACAAGATACAGCTGTACTGCTTGGACAGTTCGAGACAGTAGCTAATGGTTTAAAATGCAGCTGAACATTAAATCCCACTCTGTCATGTTCACAATTTTTCCCGATGATTCCCCTATGCAGCTGCAACACTGTTTTGGTTTCTAGACCTCAGATCTCCCTAGTTATGTGCCATGAAGCTATGTCGCTGCAATGCGACTCCTCCGGCCAGTGGAGTGGATTAGGTTTGAAATTGGGTCAGAATAACTACACTGGGGCAATATTCTTGGCATTGACAGCCACATGTGTGACCAACGTTGGTTACCATTACACACAGAGAAGTGAGGTGTGGTAACAGTAAACAGCCCTGACACTGGAATGCTCAGAGCAGTAAAAAGGCCATACAGAACCATTCATCACAGCAACAGAGCTCAGTAAGGGCACAAATATCAGTTTCTCTCTCCAAACAACCAGTTTCACCAACAGATGCTTCTAGGACATTTTCTATTTCTCTTCCTTCTGTAGGACCCAAATAAAGGGAAATGTTTGTATCTATAGATAACCAGGGCCATTTATTAACAGCTTTTGGAGTAAGCCCTTTATGAGTGCTGGTTCATAGACTGTTAGTGGATGCCTAAGTGGTGACATTTTGGACAAAACCTTATGAAATGGCTCCAGAGTGGAGGAGGGTACTTTGTATTTAACTCTCGGCATAAGGGTTGTCAAGATAAAAAAAATGTTAAACTCAGTACTGATATCAAGAAAAAAATACTTACTACAAATTTCAATATGCAGCAATATCTTTAAAGCTACTTAGGATAGCAGGTGTGATTGATTACAATCAGACAACATGTAATGAGTCTCTTTCATTTGCAAGAAATACGTGAATTAGTCAGTTGGTGTCTATTTGAAAGTGAATGTATACATTAGACATAGCATGACGACCACAAGCCCAAAACTACATTGGTCCTCTTTTATTTTTACTTATTATTGCTGACTGAGTTAAGCAGAACAAAATCCCTAAAATAATGTAACTTATATAATATGAAATAAATGCAGTGTGGTATTTCACTGCCTGTACACTATGAGGGTTAGTCTTCAAATTCACATAACCCTAATCTTAAATGAGTCGGATAGGTATCTAAGGCAAAAAGCGGGAAAAAAGTGATGTAGTGAAATCTGTGCCCAAATGAAATGACAATGTATTTTCTTGCTCTTAGCAGGTTAGATGATAAAACATGAGTCAACATTTGTATGGACTTAATGTTGTAAGTTCAATAAAAAGCAAGTGTCTGTGACCAATGAGAGTAGCTGCACTACATATACACCGCTATGGATCATTTAGCCCACTAATAACAGAGCACGGCTGCAGCAGTGTCGGCGTGCGTGGCATTCACAAGTTAGAGGTGCTGTGTGTATGGCTATGGCTCTGTTTAAATGCTGAGTGTACAAGCTTCACCAAAGTTTTGGTGAGAAAGATTTCTATCCAAGTTCAACTCAGCATTAATCTTCCCTCAGAGCCAGTCAGCAACAAACAGCCTCTGGGACAGATTTGTAAAGCAGAAAACTAAATTCAGGAGTGAGAACCTGACATCTATTAAGTGCTCAACATATTCTTGCTCCTTCTAAACACATTTCCTTTAATAGTTCACTGAAGTTTTTAAATGTTCAGTTTTTAATTATACTACAAAAATATGTTGTAACATCACATAGCCTACAATTAGTTCATTAAGTCCCTAGAGGAAAGTGAAAATGGTTTGACAAAAGGCAGGGATTAGACTTCTGTGGAACAAGGTGCTTGCAGCAAAAACAAAAGAGCGAAACAATGAATGATAAGACAGACTAGGCTCGTAAGATAATTAAAGAATGGCTGTGCCAAAGAACACAAGCAGTGGGATTCATGCCCTCCTCCTGCTATGCACACGTACAGACAACCATTGAAAAGAATTATGGTGTTGAAAATGGATTTAAATGATGAACTGAAGGCAGGCATTCTCATAAAAGTGTCAAAAAAAAGACCAATAAAACATCACCGGTCACTAAGAAATATGATAAAACCTGGGGTTGGACAATGAAATTGAAACACCATTTTCTTGTTGGAGGTTTCGTGGGTATATTCGACCAGCCTGGTGGCCAATCTTCATTAATTGCACATTGCACTATTGAGACCATAGTGTGAAGGTTCAAATAGCAGGGTAAGAACACAGTTTTTCTAAAAATATTGCAACGCACACAAAATTATGGATGACAAACCAGTTCAAAAGACTAGTTCAAAAGACAACAAATTGTTGGTGCACGTCTTGCTGGCGCATCTGTGACCAAGACAGTAAGTCTTTGTGATGTATCAAGTGCCATGGTATCCAGGGTAATGGTAAAGAAGGACAAACCACATCCAATAGGTGGATACAAGAGGAAGCCTTCTGAAAGTGATGTTTGAGTGCTAACCCAGATTGTATCCAAAAAACATGAAACCACGGCAGCGCAAAGCACGGCAGAATTAAATGTGCACCTCAAGCCTCCTGTTTCCAGCAAAACTGTACATCGGGAGCTCCATAGGGTCAATATACACGGCTGGGCTGCGATAGCCAAGCCTTTGGTCACTTGTGCCAATGGTGCAAGGAGCTCAAATCATGGGATGTGGACAATGTGAAACATGCATTGTCCTCTGATGAGTCTACCTTTACTGTTCTCCCCACATCCGGGAGAGTTACAGTGTGGAGAAGCACCAAAGAAGTGTACCACCCAGACTGTTGCATGCCCAGAGTGAAGCATTGGAGTGGATCAGAGATGGTTCGGCCTGCCAGACCATGACATTTCCTTGTCCCTGGTGGTTATTTTTTTGGCCCAATACTTGGGCTAGATGAGTGCGTCGCTGCCAAGGACTACTGAACCTATATATGAATATATGAATATATATATATATATATATATATATATATATAGTATATATATATATATATATACTATATATAGAGACAAACACACGTAACTGTATGGGACCAGCTTAGGGAGGGAAAAAATAAATGTTGAATATTCAAATTTATTCATGTGTTGGTTTCGGCCTTGAAATATGTGTGGTAATTTTACCAGAGTCCTGAAAGTCCTGAATTTCTGTGGCAGGTAAATGAGAGCAGGGATGTGAATAAAGCGTTGGATGCAGTGAAGGCCTAACCCTCCACTTGGTGTGAATTTCCCTCTGAGGCCCAGGAAAGACAGCATTGTTCGATCAAGGGACATAAAAAAGGGATTAATTTAAATTTGGTTTACAATGCCGTGCTTTTCCAGTTAATCCATCTGGTCTGTACCCTGGAGTTGCCAGCTTCTCTATTCCCCATTCAGTGGTCCATGGCTCTTTGTCTAAGAAAGGGGTAAATGTCAATTCCACCTCTGCTTGAGGGGACAGGCCTGTGAAATCCTGGAACATAAATAAACAACCTCTGGTAATAAAATAAGAAACTTTGCTGATTATTTGGGATTCAGTTATTTTTTTCTTTATCTATAAATTACTTTTGGTAACGTTTGCAACAATGGCCTCATCACATAAAAACTAAACAAAACAAACAAAAAAACTGTGAATGCTGGTAATTTTCTATTTTTCACAGTTCACAATCATTCACTTGTCGGTGTTCTTTAAAACTGATGTGTTGGAAATTTCTACAAAATATTATCCAAGTGTTTAATAATTATTGAAGCAACAACCTAACATTGACCAAAAACTATTTAATGTAGCACTTTTCAGACATTTCACTCACCTCATTATGTTAGATGCTTGAAAATGAAGTTAGAAAATTATTATCTGACTACTTAGTGGCAGCTGATGTTTTTATCATTAAATAAAAATACTAATATTAAATACAATATTAAATACAATAATACAATCTTAAGTGTTATAATTCTGGTCCGTCTGCCTGCTCTGTGTTCCTGCTCACCTCTCCTGCAGCACAATCCAGTTAATTTTCTTCACTTGTAGCTGCCGGCCAGCAGCTTACTCAATCTCATGTCATACACCGGGTAGCCTGCAGCTAAATACTCTCTGACAGGAATACAGTGCCAGAGTTTTGAAAGTTTATATTTATTTGTTGCCCAATGTTTTTGTCTATGATTATGTTCTCGCTTCATGGATTTTGCTGTTTTTATCTTGCCCTTTTCAGATATCTCTCTATGCTTTTGTTTCAATATCAGCCCTGCATCTGCCTCTGGACTACCTCCTATTGTCTCTCTCTTGGATCTGTCAGCCTGAATAAACCTTGAAGAGCCTGATTTGATATATGTACCCTGCATCCTGATTGAAATTTGACCCAAACTTCTGTCTTCCCTGCTCTGCTTCTTCGGTTTTGACCCATCTTCTGTCCCTCAGCCTACACTTTTTGTCCAAGCCTTGGGGTTCACAACCTGAACCATTCCCACTTAGTAACTCTTGGCTCAGTATTCTAATTCTGTATCTGCCAGAACAACACAAGAACACAGTAATGTTACCACATTCCAGTCAAGCTTTGTTTTTATTTATAAACTGCTTTAAATACACTGATCTCTCAAAAATTATGCCGTGTCCGTTGAAATTCTTAGTCCTCTTGTTACTGATCATTGCAATCAGATATTATGTCACACCCAAAGTAAGTTGGTCACAAATCTTGTCAAAATTGAGCGCTTTAAATACCCCACAACTAACGTCAATAATACACATGCTATTCAGAGAGTGAAGGACTCAAAAGTGACACACATATGACAAATATATGACGGTGCTTGATACTCCCTTTCATGTTCACATATTTCAGCATGTACAGCACATTTGTCAGTATATCAACACATCAAAACATATGAAACTATGATACCAGCTTCAAACCAGCATGTAGTTTATTACTTAAAAATAAATAAATCCATTCCTAGTGCTTTAGGTGTATGCAAAATAGGACCAGACGAAATGGCATTGAATCGATGAAGGGGAATCTGACCTTGAGTATGACGCAATAACAGAGGAACAAAGGATATGAACCATTGCCACTCCAGCTTTAACTTTCAGATAAGTATTTTTTTCTTCTCTTGTTTAGCAATGAGTCCTTAGGCTTAGCCAGGAAATAGGCAGTTCTAAAGCAAAATCAAAAAAAAAAAAAAAGAGAGAGAAAAAACTCCCCACAGAGCCATCAGTAGAGACCCACTTTACTACCTTCTAAAAGTAGCAATTCTTATAAATTCCTATTGTTCTCTTTGTGAATATGTTGGATAAATGTAGAAATATACAATCAAATTGCAGGCTGAGATATTCAGAAATATACATGAACAAAACCAAATGTGATATTTTATTCACGAACAGTTATATTCTGTGAACAGAAAAGTCATACCCGGGTTTTACAGCAAAATCCTAAAAAGGCAGTAGTTTAAAAAGACATATTTAGGTGAGGTTACTTCACCAAAAGCTGCATGAGGATCTAAGTAAATTAAGATGAATATAAACCAACTGTATTACCAAATATTAACTCTGCTGTCCAATTACACATGTGTATTTTTTGCTTTTGGGTTTTTTTTAGGTCAACTCTCAGCAGTATAGCATGGATTTAACTAATATTTAATTACACATTGGCTTAGGTCTAATGCGGTCCTGCAGATTTATCTGTCACTCACTGTTTGACATCATGCTTCATGTAAAACTGTAAAGAAATGGACAGTCATGGACATGTCAGATGTGTTTATTCCACAGGAGTGCCGTATCCTGCACTTACTGAGGCACATAGATAATGATAAGGTTGTTTTAAAAAGACAAATTTTTGACTATCCTTCATTATGTTGAATCTAGATGAGACATTGTTGGTGTCTAAATATGCATGTAGAAAAATACTAACATGTATCATAATTATTATTTCATTCTGTTGTGTATGGGATACATCTCTGAGTTTCTAAAATAGGTTGCTTCAACTTGTATGATCTTAAATTGTATTAATTCATTAATTCATTGTCCATTCATCCATGTTAATCTAGTACAAATGTCATAAAATGTGAAAATGCTGACCAAAATAAATCACTTACACTTTTCATTCTTCCACTCAGCCCTAGGAAAGTGGCCTGCTGCTGGAATCATCTAAAGAGTGATAATCCACAGTCAGGACATGCAAAACAGGGCACGGCAGATCATAAATAAATGAGCTGGATCCTTGTCTAAGTTTCCCATTGCAATCAAATGCATGGATGGAAACCAGACGGCACATTCGGGGGTCAACCCGGGCTCATTTAGACAGCCCTCAACTGATTTTGTTAAAGTCCATAAAGAGTGTCTCCCTGCTGGCTGAAAAATGTGGAAGTGGTTTACGGAGGAGAAAAAAAATAGAAGAAAGTATCTTTCACAGATCCACATTTCTCTCCACACCAGCTGTTAAAATGCACACAGTTCATATACAAAGACAAGTTGGATTAAAGGTGCGAGCAGAGGGGGTTATAGAGAAAAGAAAAGGAGATTAAGGACTTCAGGTTTACTTCCTGCAGGACAAAAGTTGCTAGCAAGCTGAGGCTGATCACCAAGATCACCACCTTTGGAAAAAAACGGAAAACATCCCTACAGACCAGTGGATTAGAAGCTGGAAACGGGATCCTAATTTATTTGTTTCATACAACTCATTAAATATTTAGTTGAAATGACACACACTACAATGTGGAAACTAGGGCAAAAAAGTGAAATATGGCAATGTTAGTGGCTCGTGTTTCCTGTTTCATTCTGAACAGAATAGGTTGCATAGTAAAAAGCTGCGCCTTGATGGCAGAAACAGAGGTATTGAGAGCATAAGGGCAGCTCAAGATCTATATCCCAGCCTTACATAAAAGACAAAAAGCTGAAGCCTTAATTACTTCCTTCCACTGTAGTCCCGTGTTTATGATGGATGGGAATGTTTTTGAGGAGAAAGTAATATTTAGCCGCTTGTTTTGTGCATCTTGTTACATCTCAGCAAATATTTAGCATCTATGAATAATTAAAGAGGTCTGTAAACTGGCAATTTCTTTTTAAAGTGGGGATGGCTGAGTATTTGATTAAATCTCAGCTTGATAGCACAGTTCCTTCGATTAGATTGATGACGTCCAACCAGTTTTATGCCGTGCAGCTGAACACCATTAACGCACTGCCTCTATCACTTTTCACTCATCGCCCAATGTGAAATCCCACCCTCAGCAACAAGCATAGAAGAGCAACATTTATTATTCTGATGCCAGTCCTTGTATTCCTCTCAAGTATGTGACAACACTTTATTGGAGCATGATCAAGGAGTTAATGCTGACAGGGAAAGGACAGCTGGGGAGCAACTGGTGCAGTTTGGCGATGCAGCATACTTGCTGAGTGAATTGATGGTAAAATTACACTCTTTCAAATATTGCCTTGTATTAATATTAGGGGCAACATTTTTCCATGTAAGAGATTATGTTTTATTTTTCTATTTATAGGAAAAAATCCTTAAACTTACACTGAACCAAGTCAGAAGGCTTTAAAAAAATGCAGACGTCGGAGTACCTATGAAGGTTTCTGCAATAACTGTACATAGAAAATGAAAATGATACGGATCATTTTCGTATTAAAATCAGAGATGATAAAAGAATGCAATAGACCTTTATATTTCAAGGCCATAATGACAAGCACTTCTACCCAAACAGACTGTTAAACAGTTTTTAAAGCAATATATGTTAATTGCCAATTTAAAACACAACAAGACTGTAATTACTTGTGTTTTTCTGAAATAACCTATATCCTCTAAGAAAGACATGCACAGACTGCTTTAGTAACGCTAATTTGTCAGATAGATACTATTTCCCCACTGCAGTAAATTAAAGAAAATGTATGAAAAAATATGCTGAATTATGTTCTTAACACTACAGTACTACTGAAAAAGGCTTATCTAAAATGCTTTGCAAAGACCAGAGATTGGAATTCACAAAACCTCAAAATCTAAATAGGGGCAACTTGAGTCTCTGACATATAAAATAAATATGATACAATATAATTCAGCTTCAGTTTGTGTTGTGCAAATCTGAGGAGCACAAAATCTATAATTACACACAACACAAAAAAGGTATACATTTCTCTTTAAATCACAAACTTAATTTTAAGAGGATTCGTTCAACATGTTTGAACAGAAGTTGAGCAAAACTATTAATTCAAACTGAAAGTAAATAGATTATACATGCCTTTCAGTAATCGGCCCAAAAGCAATTGACGGTCAAAAAGAACTGCCTTAAAAAGAACTTGTAGTGGACATCAGCATGAGTCTAGTCACAGACTTATTTAATATTAACTGGAAGAAAACAAAAACACACTTAATAGTTTGTTGCATCAAGTCGCTTCACTAAGCATTATACACTAATTTTAAAGACAGAAATTGAGAGTTTTGGCAAATGAGGGCAACCCTCTTTTTACGGTAGTGTTTTCCTGTGCAGGTATGAACCGGTGTAGTGTAAATAAAGCGGCCTAGGGCAGGTTGGCTACGTGAGCAGATAGTTCAGCTTTAAATAGCTTAAATCAGCTTATATTTGTATTATTCTATCAAGAAAGGAATACTGTTAGCAGTGACAACTTAACAATGTAGCAGATGTTAATTCAGTATCTTAGCCTTGGTCAATGAATCAAAATCTAATAACTAATTTCATACCACCCTGTACTTGTACCCACAAAAAGTTTGCTAGTATTATTTTCCTAATACGAAACCCCTAAAGTGCTTTCGCTTCAATGTATTTCTCTGGAAATGCAGTCAAAGTAATACAGGTTTAAGTTTAATGTGTAGTCTACCCTGTCCAGCAAAGCTTTTATGAACGAGCAAAACTGGTGCCAACTCTACCATCTGTGACTCAGAGGATTAACCGACGGACTGAGGGGGAGTCTTATCTCACCTTGCAGAGATAAATCAGACGGTAAAACAGTGCTGCTCCGGAGGGGAGCGGAAAGAGACACGGAGGCATTTGAACAGAAAAGCCACACACAGGCTCTTCTACACACTGTTTGTTTAAAACCCTGCTTTAAAGGTTTATGCTTCGTTCTGCCTGCCTCGCCTCAAGGATAAGTGGCCAATCGCCATTGGCTCCAAGGGTTGTTTGGAATGAGCAGGATAGTTACCTTGATCTCATCTCCTGTGAGATTTCTGAACAACACAACACTAAAAAAAAGCTTTCTCCTACGTTAAATATTGCCACACATTTTATCTCCCTTGGGAATGCCATGCATTGTGTGGTGTTTTATCTATGTATATACTTTTGCAACATCAAACTATGCCAGCTTTTAGAAAGCAAGCAAAACAAACAAAAAAAAAATCTGAACATAGTTTCCCAAATACTGAAGCTACACAAAAACATTAGCAAAGACATGATGTAGTTAAAATTGGTGCAGACCAACTGGAGTTTTGAGCAAAACATATAACTGTCTTAATCACAATCACATACTGTTGTAATACCTGTAAAAAAAAAAAATTATTGGACTCTTTCAAACATAAGAAAAAAAGATGATGTTCAAAATGAGTAAACCTAAAAGAATATAAGGACAGCTAAAATAACATCTGTGTTTGGAGGACAATGATGGCTTTATATTGCTTCGCCTAAGGGAAAGTAGCTGGAAATTCTGTTTAGGATGAAAGGAGACCATATTTCTTTAAATACAATTCAAGCATGAAAGGTTCTTTAGCATATGTTTCCTTTGTGGCTATATTAAAACAACTATGTTTGAATGCAATGCATTTTTGGAGATTTATTTTACCTTAGTTTTCCTTAAACACTAATATCTGCTCATTCTAAAATACATAGCTTACCATGTCCCACAGCGCAAACTGTTACAATATTTTCTTGCCGAATTACTGATTTGAACTGATTTATTTAGAGTATTAAGTCTTGTTAGAGGTGTTGATACCCACAAAATGAGCTAAAGAATACTAATGCTTGTTGCACATTTAGGACAGAGTCAGACAGACAGACAGGAAGACGGACAGATACATAGATAGATATTGATATAGATAAATGTAGTATATTGTTTTGCATTTAAAACAATCCAAACCACAAATAAAGGTAGTCAATTCAGAGTCACCTTAAGGCCATAAGAAATCCATGTATTAGTTGCAGGATAACCCTAATTCTAATTCTATTACCGACCAAACACTGAACGGAATCACACTGACTTCAAAGAAACACTTGTAAAGCAGAGAAAACAGGGTCATTTATAACAATTGACATTGATCAATAGTAGTCAAGAAAATTGATTATTATTCTCTAGACAAAGGCAGGCCTGCAGGGGATTCTTGAATCTGAGCCTGTGCATGAACATAAGACCAACTTGCATTGTGAACAGTCTCTTCAAAGCTTATGGATGAAAGCCAGCTGCCTGGTCACTGTGGCAATTGAGTTCTTCACCACTGAGGATATACACTGTTTGCCAACAGCACATAAGCACCTCTGGACCACTTAGAACCATCTTTTTTTCTGCAAACAAAGGCAGTCTGGCACTGAGATGACACGGGTCCTCTCACTGGCCACTAACTGATGCCAGATCAAACAAAGTGCTACATATGTAACCAACCCAAAGCCAATACAGAAAAGAACTCTGAACTGACCAAAATGCATAACAGTGGCATAGTCCATTGCCAAAACATATGAAAAAATAAACATGCAGCCCTTGATCTGTTTCATGGTCATCACTGGCCATACAATACAACGGGTTCAGGGCACCAGAGGATAGCAGTTTCGATATTTATCTTAAATTTACTTGTTACTTTTTCTTCAATACCACAAGGCTTATCAGCAACAAAACTCCTTTCTACCACACTGACACTGAGTAAAAAAAAGATTGCACATTTTCTATTTTGAGTATCAGTATCAACATATTGGGTGCTTAAAAGTGAACTTAAAGAAAAAAAGAGTGATATAAAGGTTGATATGAATGAAAACTATAATATCTTCAACATATTTTTTAAGATTTCATGGGTTATGCGTTACGTAATGTAATGTCCCTTTCTCAAAATCTGCAAAGAAAACACTACACAAGATAAAAAAGTTGGTGTGTAGATATTTCTAAAGGTCCACCACCATATGCAGGCACATATAGCTATAAACACACACGTTCTCACAAACAAATGTCACGCACACTCTAGGGTACGCACACATACAGCATTGCTCATAGCAAGAGACTTGCCAGCTGTCGGAGATCTTGGAGAGAACAGAACACCACCTGTCTCCTTATCTTCCAGCCTTCTAGGCCAAGCAAGACTCTCTGCCCAACTGCAGCGTCCTCCTTTAGCTCTCTTACCCCACTTAATGGCAGCTTGTCTGCAATTTTCTCTGACAGTTGTTTCATGGTTTTTTTGTCCTTCCTATCAGTCCTTCTGCATGTTTGATCTAAAAACATTAGATTCTGTTCAAGCATTTCATCTCTAACACACTTATACAAATGCTGTTTCTGCAACAGAGGAAACCTAAAGACAGTTTAGGCCATTTAACTAGATGGTTGCCCCATATGTTTCTCCTGCTGCTATCAAGCAGGAATTCGGCCATCAGGTAATTGTTCCTGTGTGTATGTGATGGGGTGCAAGGTCAACATTTCTCTGTCTCTGTGTTTATATGAACACTCTTCTCAACCTCTTCTTACCCTGTACCCACATTTTGCTTTTGCTTGGTAGAGAATTTCATGCAGTCACTTTGACAGAAGCCAGGCGTAGAAAAGGGGCAAAGTCCAGCCATTGATCAATCTGCTTTAACTGCTTTCTGACCAAACACAAACCAACATGATAAGTTAACATAACCCTGTAGGCCTAATAAACCACGCTTGGAAAGCATAGAAAATCCAACCAAAAAAGCATTTTTTCCCAGATACAAAGCTGAAAAGTGCACCATGCATATCTACTCACTCCCTTTAGTCAGATACCTCTAAATAACCTACTACGAGGATAATTTGATCTCACTATAAATAAAGATGTTCCACTGTAAAAGTTTAAAATCTTTGCTGAAGTATATCAGTGGACAAACACTGCCATTAATGTCAAGTGGGACCCTAAAAAGCCATAAGAAGGTTTGCTAGCTAGTAGCCATCTAAAGGAAGACAGCGAATATTTGATAGCAGAAAGTTTGAACAGATGAGTCCAAATTCTAATCCCTGGCTAACATGCAAAAAAGATATTGACAAAACCAGTATCAGCAAAGATATTTGTGTGGGAGAACGTTGCACATGAACTAGAATTCGCATCATGCTGCAGGGACTTGCTTCAGTAATCTCCGGGAGGCATGTAAGAAAAAAAAAGCCAAAGTAGCCCCTTTTGTAGAATGCCACAACTCATTTAGACTGAATAGGAAAAAAAAACAATTTGTCTAAGAATGGAGGTCTCCAAAATTGGCCCAGAGGCAATTTGTTGCAAAAACTGTATAAAAAAAATTTGATCAATCATTAAAATCTTTTTTAGATTTTTTGGTCAAAAAATGTATGTTTTATAAACCAATGTATCTCTCTTTAATTTTACTTGAAGCAAAAAAATACATTGCAACCTTTTTTGCAGTAAGTAAGACTTTTTAGAGAAAGAATGAACAATATTATTGTATGTTATAGTTGATCCAATTTGAGAAAACAAAAAAGAAAGAAATCAAGAAAAAGCGACTAAAATACTAAAAAAGTCAGAATACTTTAATTTAATTCTGTGTTTATAGTAATTGTTTATAAAAACAAATATGTTCCACCAAAGTTTAAATCCCACTGATTTAGGACTGATACTCTCTGATAACATCCCTTAAATACAATGAAATTTCTAATTATCAAGTTGCAAAATTTAAATAGGTTCACAAGACAGGCATGCATTTGCAAGGTACCGTGGCGCTTTGGAGTATAAAATTAATGGCAGCATTGCATGAATCAAGTAAAATAAAGGCCTTGCTGGCAACCATAGTGGGTACAAGTAAAAGAATAACATGTCCTGCTTCCAGGTAACCAGCCATATTGAGCATGTGAATATGAGGGCAGTACTAATGGACCAGAATTCCTCTGAGAAACACACTTGCCAACCTTCCTGTTCATACAGTACAAAGTGCACAGGAGCAGTTAGCAAGGGAAAGAATTGTGCAAGGAATGTGTGATGGTTCAACCAGCTGCGTAAGAGGTATGGTTTGAATCAATGAGGCCAGGGTGATGTCTCTTGGACATTGTGACAACAGATGTGGAGTAGGACCGTGTAAACAGGAGTAACCCTGGAGTTAAGCATGAATTGAGGTGAGCTTCCATCCCTCAGGAATGAGGTGGGTACCAGGCAGAATGAAAATGGTCAACTGAGGAAAGATTTTACAAATTCAAGATGGTTTCATCTGTCTCATAAAACATAGTAAAACTTTTTGGGGGTTTAAAGGAAAGTTTAAATAGCACATGCAAACCTTGGATAATATAATTAATAAACCCGGGCAACACACAGAGAGCTGATTAACTTATTATCTTGCCTGCCTATCCGCTTCCACATTGCTTGTTGCATCTCTGTCAGACAATCAATAAGCTATTATAGCTCCAAACAGAGGGTAAATTAACTTAAGAGCTACCCCTGCAGAGTTGACACTCCAAACTAATTTCACTTGCAGGGAAAAATGACTAGACACAAAGACCAGTTCTTGAGATAAATACCTGCCACATCAATACTGTTAGCAGAAGGTTTGCAGCATGCTAAGAAAGGGTTCTGAGACACACATTTTTAAAGCTGTTAAATCACCTAACAGGCCAAAGCAATGTAAGGCTTTCATTTAGAACATAAGAATGCCAAAAAACAAAACAAAAAAATACTAGTCCAACTGCAGTCGAAAAGTGGCATTAGCCTTGGTCAAACCTTTGCTGTTCTTAGAAGACTTGATGCCTTTTTGTTCCCTCCTACTGTGAACGGATGGCTGAAATAGGGGAAGGGTTCCTCAAAACAGATTAGAATTTAATACCTTAGTAGACCAGGCAGGGGTGAAATGGGGGGGTCCTACATAGAATAATAGAGATGTGACCCTCAGGCCTGACAACAATACGATATCTATCCAATGCAGAACTTAACTGCTGAGTCAGATGTCAGCTATTTCAAACTTACTCACAGCAACTGGTTGAATATTCAATAGGTCCGCATCTTTCCTTTCTTCACACATGCTGTCCCTCTGTCTCTCTATTATTCAGCTTTTTGTCAGTATATAGTTACATGGAGTTCTTTTGTTATCCAGCCACACCCTGTTCAGAAAGGACAATTAGATACACGGAGGAGTTGAGGGCGTCTTTGTTCTATTCACTGTTTTGGCCGGCTTCACGTCTCCTTATGGTCTTTATTAAAGCAATGTGTATGTTTACATCCCCACCACCGAGGTTGTTCACCACACATGCAGTTGGCCCAAGGGAAAGAAACACAGTTTGCTGACTTATAAGTCACATGTTTAAATATGTTTACAATATGACAAATAATTCTGGTAAATATCAGTTTGTTGCTTTGCTATCCGTTGTTTCATTCTGTTATAAATGGACCAAGAGATCATTTACTAACTATAAAAAGCATGATAATCTACCCAACAAAATTAACAGCATAACTGAGGAAAAATGGTTCTAAGATAGGTCTTTTTACCATTAATGAGGTGTTTAAAAAGAATGCAAGATGGTACGTAAAAGGAGATTATATTTTCTATGACATGGTGAGACATGTCTTTAGTTTATGTAGGTGTCAAAAGAGCAGGATTTTCAGGAGATACTAAAAGGCTGAATGGAGTCCATTCAAGACATCCTTTTTTATTCTTTTGAGCTCAGCCTCTTTCTGGTACTGAATTTTTTGGGGGGGAAATGTTGCAGGCCTTTTGTAAATCTCAGAACTTGGGTAGGGATCACATTCTGTGGAATTTACACAAAGACTGATTCTTATATTTCATTTTTTTTAAGTAGCCATGCAAAACGTGCTATCTGTTGATATGATGCCAAATCTTCTGCTCGTAATATAAATAAATTCCCCCACGGTATATACTTCATACAACTATGGGTAATATGATCTAGGTTGCTAAATATTGGAGGGCTTTTTCCAAAAATACTTCTGTTATATTTAGAGCTCGGGTAAGAAGCTCATAATAATCATAGGCCAAACCTTTGGATTGGCCTCTTGTGTGTGTATGACTCAACGTGAGCCGCCATATTTTAAATGGATTGGCGCCTTAACAATCAAATTAACTACCCAAGTACAATGCAGTGTCAGAGGATGACAGGATGTGTTCCTTGTTTGCATTAGTCATAGGCTGACGGCAGAGTTGTGACTATCCCTATTCAGCAGCAAAAAACAAAAAATATGAAATGTATCATTTGTAGTCCAAGAGACGAGGCAAATCATTGTTAGTGTTTGTGTCTACTGCTTACCAATACCAGTCTGTCATGCAGCAGACTCAGCAACATCCTACAAAGCTGATGAAATTTCCGTTGTTTTTTCCCCCTTTTCTCTTCCTCTATTTTGCATAGATTTTGCACATTTGCCCACTTGGTTGTTCTTTTTTTTTTTGGAACATATCACACACTGACACAGATTTTACACAAGGAAGCACATCCCAAAGTAATGAAGAAAAAAAAATAGTTTGGATGTTTGTTCGTGCAGCCTGGTCAGAAGAACTGCTAATTTCGACATAACATTGATGATAAAGCAGATTATTTGTTCTTTCCTTTTAGAAAAAAAATACCCAAAATTTGTAAAATCCGAGAAAATTGGGATCTATGCCTATGTCTTCCTTTAACTTCTAGCTTTTAGTCATACAATAAATATACTTTAACCTTTTTTTTATCTGCAGAAGGTTACTTTGCTATTTGGATTCTGTTAACCAGGAAAAAAATCATTAAAATGTCTAGGTGAAAACCCCTCAAGCCCTCCTTACCAAACTGCTTAATCGGCCGCAGTTCCATCCACTCAGATGGACAAGCACATTGGAAGGTTTCAAGCCAGAGCTTAACTGGGCTTAATAACCAGAGTATGTCCATGTCGCAAAAAGCCTCGTCATATGACCAAAAACCAAAACTGCACGCACAGGCTTCACAGACACATAAGCAACTGTCCATGCAGTCTTTTTTATTTTCAGGGGAGCACATAGATGACTGAATATTACACTTCACAGCAAGAGCAATGTCAAGGTCTCCACGGTCGACGTGCAGCTTAGAGAAAGTAGAATACATTTATGTAAGTAATGACATGCAGACAAAGATGGACTCTAAGCAAACTGGGATATTTAGAAGAAAAAAAAATTACTAATTTGAACAGCATTTGAACTGAAGCGAAAGTGGTCTACTATCAGTACTGAGTGCCTCTGTAAAGGCACTTGAATAAAGATCACACATGCTTTATCATAAAAGCTCCATGCCACCACTTCGTAGTATAAATATCATACTTAAAAATTAATAACTATTTATGAACATGAACAAGGCAGGGACAACACTAAAGCTCCAAAAAAACCATATAAAGCAGAGTGCAGTAGAACTACTTTTTCAAAGATGTCCTATATGTCTGAGCAGTGTCAAC